>JAOBYK011049756.1:11299-23688 GCA_025434845.1 Phenganax subtilis | reverse complement strand
GCTCGTTTTCGACTTTATCGCGGCAAATTATTTTGCTAGCGAATCACGTTGCTGGATTTATTTTTCGCTCGAAAAAAATTTGCATAGTGGAGAACGGGCTTTAGAGACCTTAAGATTCTACGACGCGAGCTCAACGACGCGACAGTGAATTGAAGTAACATTTCAGTAATATTATGACTCTAACAACATTTGAAACAGCCTCTACTGCATTTGAAGAAATTTATGTATCGCGTCATAATTCTAGTTCTAGTAAGGGCGACGAGATTTTCGAAAACTTAAGTCGTAAACAAGGGAAACTTTGTTTCCGACACCAATCACAAGTTTTTATTATGAATTTTAGGAAAAGTTTCCTTATGATTGGTGATATAAACTGCTATAGCAACACAATTATATTATTCAGGGTGTGTGATTTTGTATTTGAAATGAAAAGTGCTTGTTTTAACGTTCGCGTCGTTGAGCTCGCGTCGTAGAATCTTAAGGTCCCTAATACTATTAGAGGTAGCGTTCCATGTATTTTAGTTCAATCGTATTAACACTGGATCAACTCGCTTTGCTATCCGCCTTTTTATGTTCACGAAAATATCACAAAATATGTACTCACAAAGGAATTAAATTCAACAATCTGAGAACATGCTCGTGGAATAAAACGTTTATTTCAGGGAAGAACTATACGAAGCAGAAAGACTTGCAAATTCTTAATTGTCACAATTTCCGATTGCAAAGGTTTTAACGAGCGCTATATTTTTGTTATAAACTCCTCAATTTGCACAAAATTTCGTTCATAAATATTCCTCAGGAATTTCAAAAACGACAGGCAAAACAACAATATTTTTGTTTGTTAGACGCTAAATAGCGGCAAAGGAAAGTCAAAATATTCGAGAAAGTGCAGCATCTCTTTGGGAAATACTGTTTCTTTTCAGATAAAATTTTGCAGAAATATTGAGCAAAGAATAGCTACACAAATGCTATTTTAATTGTATACCTTATGCGACTTTTTGGAGGTTAATTTCGTCTTTACTCGTTGTCCTGGACTTTTTTTCAGTGTTTGTCATCATTTCCTCACTCTGCAACACAAAAAGTAAAATGTAAAAAAGTGCAAGGTATATTAACAAAAATTGAATCGCACCAGTTAACAATCAACAACTGAAGAGAATTAAAATTTGAACTTATGCATTCGACGTTCTTTAAGCTGGTATAAGAACAGATGTGATCTTTCATCTCACAGGACAACACGAAGTTCCTTAACTGAAGAAACAAAAGTTTTCAAACCCTACCTGTCAAACATTTAAAAGAGCAAGCCCTTGAACCGAAGCCAGCAATGCGATATGAACTAAAAACGAAGAAACAATATTTCGGTGTCATAACTGAAGAAAAAATAAAACATTATAGTTATACACATCAACAAGAATTTCTCAAAATTACAACCAAATATGATAGAACTATGAAGAAATTAAGAGAAATATTGAAGTTAAGAACGACCGAAAAATTGAGCGGACAACTGCATTGTTTATGGCCCTTTCTTGGCTCAAAATTACTCAATTTTTTCCAATTCTTATAAAAGCGATTGCAATGCATTTAGAAGAATAAGCTATTCAGTGTCTTAAACGACGAAAGAAGCGAGAATAAACGAAAATACATGACTGCGTACCTTCGAGACGAATACTTGCATGTCTCGTTTGAGGCTTTCGGCGAAAACTTCTCGTCAATAATTCTCGTTCAAAACTACAGATAAAAGAAATATTTTTTGAATTTAAAAACGAGTATTTCTTCAACATAAATAATTAAACTGTAGAAATATTGAGGCTAGACTGAGGAAGCTGTTTGACGAATGCAAATCTGCAGTAAACTTAATAAACGTGCACGGTGTTCTTGATTCCCAAAGGAGTTTCAAGCAAAAGACGATGAAAACGGCACCACCGTGCAAACGGAGCGTTAAAAAACAAGTTTAGTTATTAATTTACCTTCGCTCCTGAACCATATTTCATAGGGAAAATTGAATATTTCGCCAATAATATTTCTCACGTTCTTCTACAAAATGCCCCGAACTTGAAAATTTTAATATTTGCCACGCCATGCACATCTTCTTCTAGAATCTGATTGGCCGAACTCAGACATGTGATTTAAACTGGACTAAAAATATAACTGGACTAAGCAAATGAGAAGACCTTGTAGACAATGTAGACATGAGCATCAGGTGGAAAAGTAAACATGATTAAGACGTTGATAAACAAGGTAAACATGAGTGGCACATTAATAAACAAGATAAATATCGGTAAGACATTGATAAATAAATAGGCGTAGAAATGAGTAAAATATTAATAACTAGCACCATAGGCTGCGTGTAGTCTAAGCAGAAATATCAAACTGTTTCAGAATTAGTAGTAAAAAAAGATGAAATAGTTTGCCTCAGAACTATGAGATGGCCAGGCCAACAACATCGACTTGTAGGAAACAGTGACTCGTATATATTTTTGATGTGAACGAATACACGTGGTTTATTTCTTAAAATTTCGACCTTCTAATACTTCGTAGATGTCTTCAAGACTCGACCGGACACATTTCAGAAAACCTCGAACGTCCGTCGGTGCGTAACTTAGCACATTACAGCCTAAACTATCATCAAGTATAGTATACCCAACGCCCAGACCATCGGGTACCACAGGCGCGAAACCTCCCATGAGTACATTGGGACTTGTGAGAGTACTAGTGGATACAATGATGTGGTTCAAACGGACGAATGCAGGATCCTGGTACATCTTAGGTACCTTGCCTTGCGATTGGGCAATGCGAAGAAGACCAAAGAGATGACGATCAAATCCTTGACCTAAAGAAAAAGATGATTCAGCAGTTTCGTGACACCTCAGTCACGCCTCAGAACGCTCAAGTCTCACAGCAGAATCAGAAACTTGAACACAAAATTAATAATTTTAAGTTTTAATTAAACTTTAACTCACCCATGGCAGCATTCTTGATCAACTGATTGTGATAGGCTGCTGCTTTCTTAATCAGACTAGTCATTTCTTCCACACCTGCTTGATGGGAGTAATCAAACGCCTGACTGCACGCCACCGTAGCCAGTGACGCAGGACGAACAGTCTCTGTGCGACCGTGTTTGAAAGCTGCAGTGCTACAAGACTCGTAGGAACCAACAAAAATGCCATGCTGCCGATAATAGCCCATCTGTAAAGGCAATGTTTTTGAAATAGAGAAATACGTAGAAATCGCAGAGTTACTCCACGCCTTAATCTGCTACACAGTGTCCCCGCACTTCAAAGCATTCATAATAATCTGGACTAGTTCCGCACCTGGAAAGCCAATTGCATGATTGCATCAGGACTAATCTTCTTCCGTCGTAAATATTCTCTTCCGAAACTAAACAACTGCAAAGTCTCCATATCTAAAGTTCTAGTAACTTTCTTGAAGTTTTCCTTTGCTGCTTTCACTCGACTTTCAATGCTTGAGGGAACAGTGAACTCCAGTCTTCTGAAAGTAGACGCAGGCAAGTCAAGCTTGGAGAGCTGGGCCGCAGAACAGACTGGATTCTCCGTGGAGTCTTTGTAGATCTCATTGAAGAATCTCAAGACAGCCACACCATCACCCCAAGAGTGCTCAAAATGAATGCCAGACAATCCATTGCGACACACAATCAGTTGCACTGACTTATCAAACCATCTAAATGAAATTCAGAGGACCAATGCCACAACAGGAAATTTAAACAATCTGAGTTCAATCCTCTACCTGTTCTTTCCATCGCCACACAGAAAAGATCTGGTGACTTCCTCAGGAGTCTCAGGTTTATCCTGGTCTAAACACAGAACAAACAATGCACTGTCCAGTAACTTAAGCGGCTCAGTGTTGCTCACAACTGTTTCTAGTTCTTGACGAGCTTCACTCCACGTGTCTCTGTTCCCAGATGTGAGTACTGCCAAGGGATGCTTCGGTTCTGGAAAATCATCCAGCACAATTGCTTGCAAATTGGCAAGGATCTCCGAGGCTGATCGGATCGTACCTTTTGGAAGAGAAAACTAGAACTGATTATTTACACATTTCCTCCTGTCATAGCTAGATCAAAAAGGTCAATCACATTCACAAACCAGTTTCATTGATGACATCTAAGGTGTAATAATTTCCATTGTGAATGACAAGAATGTGGTTGCTCTCCTCATATACGACAAGTTTATCTTTTTCAGGCTGCGGAATGCGAGTAGCTCCGAACATGCGATCGTATTGACTCATGTCAAGAGGAAATGCCTTGACCAAGTAAGCTCCATACCAAGACAAGCTGGAAGGCACGAATCTGTCAAGCAGAAAGATATAATCTAGAAAGTCGCTAGATTAACCGGCTCCGGTAAAATTATCACTTCGCACTTAGGATAAAACACAGAGTGCTTGGGTTTTGTAAATACCTTATAATATTCTTAAACCAGTCAGTGTCACTCTTCTTAGGTTTGAGATGGAAAATTTCAGGATAAAGAATTTCATCATCCAACGAGTTCTTGAATTTCATCGCAGAAATTATAAAATTGGTTGCTCTGATAAGCTAGAAAAAGAGAAGGAACTCCTCGTGAACTATTATACAAGCATGTTGTTGCAAGCAATATGCTTGCTTATTTGATAATAAAATGACCTGATGGTTGTTAGTTTCATTTGGATCATGATGAAAAGCAATAAATGGATTGTGATTTAACATCACTGATTTGCGATCTCTCAAATACATATCTGTCCATGGCTCTAGGGGAAAGATACTAACTCTGTTTAGATTACAATGTTTCACAGTTATAGTAAACTGACTCAGCACATGCCTGTTATATAGCTGGTATGTTTGTTTTCTTTGTCTTTTGCAATAAGCTCCTTTTGCAATTCTAAAAAAAACAAGTTTTGTGGCTTAATCTTTTACCAATGATGCTATTGGTGAAGAGATAGTAAATAAATTCGAGCCTAACCTGGCGCTTCATATTTTCTAAAGTTCTCTACCAGTCTCCTAGTATTTTGGTATTCTTCAGGAGTCAATATCACTTTCTGTGCATCAAGATAACGTCGACAAGTGTCCTCTAATTTAGGTATGGGTAGCCGGGGGAGACTGGGTTGGAAGTGGTAGGTAGGTACAATGCTGCGTTGGATGTATTTTTCGTCAAAAAACTTAGAGCTGCAAGACACATGAGACCACGATAAATCAAAGCTGTTAGTACACTATAAAACCAAAAATACTTGGTTTTGACACTTTTTGGAAGAAGTAAAACGTATTTAATGCAGCCTGCACACCTCATACAGCGAAAAAAGGGAGCGCAACTTTGAGCAAAGTTCGTCTGAAACGAAAAACAATGCATTAACTGTAACTTAAAATGTTTAACGCTTAGTCAGTCGCTTACAAATGTTATTAAAACGCGTAACAAACTTCACGCACAAACACATGCTGTACCTCATAAAATTGTACATAAGAATACATTTTACAAAATAGACATTACAAAGAATACAATGCAGAACAAATATCACCGAAATTACGCATACAACTCACCCTAGAATGCTTTAAAAGTACTCTATTCCCAGCTACTGAGAAAGACACCATTTTGTTGAAGACTTTGGACTTTAAAGATTTAAAATGGCATTACTTCATGTAGCGACGAAATACATTTTTTAGAAACAGTGTAAAAATATTTCCATTGCTAATTAGAGATAGGATACTTAGCCCCCTCTTTTCCTGTTCAAAGAAAGGTATCAAATTTCTGTTTAGAGAACTCTTGTTTTGCAACCAAAGCACTGACCAAAGCACCAAAGATTCACTCGACCCTTACATGCTCGCGATGGCAACATCCTTCCAAACATTCATCTTTCTTCTCATCACATGTAGCTGTGTCCCTGCTAAGATATATACAGGTAATAAATTTATTTTACTTTGAAATTTAAAGGCTAATGGATACATGTGTTCTTTACGCAATTTATTCTGCAAAAAGATAGTAGGAACTTTTGCGGGAATGTGAGTCAAAAAACGCAAGTGGTCAATGAAAATTTGCGATAACAATCTCACCATCATTTTTACAAGATAACCAAATATTTATTAAATTCGTGTTCGTGAAAAGATTAACATTTTTGGAGATATTAGAGGGAAACTAGCCAGACAAACGTAAAACATAAATAAACAGCAGGTGAACGCACGAACTTGCGCATTTAGTTAGACTTTCTTACATAATTCAGCCCCAGGATAAACAACCTTGACACCCGAGTGTCAAGGCCAAGGAACCCTCTTATCGCTCCCTGGTACACACGTACCAACGTTCTTTCTTTTTATAGACGTTGAGAAATATAGGGCATTGAGTGTTTTACTTCCTGGGAACAACGATGCACCAAGTTCTGTCAAAGGCGTCGTTGAAGTGCTACAGGCTGTCAGTCCGGTAAGTAAGCAACCGCGTCATTCGTTGTCAACCATTGCTAGCCCGTCGGCAAAAAAACGCAGGTTTAGTGTACTATTCTTAGTGACAGACGCTCGTAATGTCCCTGCGAGACAGACGCTAGCAACACACATTACTCCGCCTGTGAAACATGCGCTGCGCACTTTTTGATCGCAGGAAAGACGTCTTCCAACATACATGAGGATCAAAGTGACGGGTCTGACTCCAAACTCAGTTCACGGTTTTCATATTCATGAATTTGGTGATACTTCCACATCAGGTAACTATGCAAATACTTACAAATAGACTTCATACACGACGGTCAATCTTTGTTTAAATTTCGGTGTGTCTTCGTCCAATCTTCACCTTACTCCAGGATGTTCTAGTACAGGAGGCCATTACAATCCTTTCAAAAAAACTCACGGCGGCCCAAATGATAAAGTAAGGTAAGAAACGTATTACATTTTTACTGGATAGCTTTTCTCTCGTATTTACATAAAATAAGACCTTTATATCTTAACGCAGACATGTTGGAGATCTAGGCAATGTGTACTCGGACAGACATGGTGTAGTGGAAGTGGTCAAACGAGATTTCTTTGTGTCTCTCATCGGAGAACACAACGTCCTGGGACGAGCTTTTGTGGTAGGCTTACTACTACTGGTGTAACTGGTATTGAGCGTTGACCACCAATTTCCTCTCGTTTTAGCTTCATGAACTGCGAGATGATCTGGGGCGAGGTGGTAACGAAGGCAGTAAAACAACCGGAAATGCTGGGCCAAGAATTGCTTGTGGTGTGATTGCACTAGCACCAGTTGCAAAGAAATCTTAAACAATCTTAATTATATCTATAAAATCACCTACGATCGGTGAATCAATTCAGTGACCAGCGTAATGAATACAAATATCTGTAATTTATAACATTTATACAATCTTAAATACATCTTTTGTGTCTTCTTTCTATTTAAATAGACATCTCTGCTTCCACATACCCAGTTTTTACCTTTCTGCCCAAGTTTTAAGATGCCACACCAGATGGATTGAAATTTCGTTGTATGTTCGAGTCTATTACTGGATTATCCAACACTGGAGGCAGATCATCGCAATGTTGTACATCATGACACTTCCACGTCAGTTTTCTAACCGAAGATCTGCAAACAGTAGTAGTAGGATGTATTAGCATTACTGAAAGAGCAACAAAGACATTGACTAAGTTCTTGCACGGAACAGACGACTCCAACTTACTTGGTAAAATTACCACAATACATGATATTCAACGACTTCAGATTATGCAAACCTTTTCTTGCATATCTTAAAGAACGATCTCTAAAACATAACAACACGATCATCATCAATTGTTTAACTTCCCCTACTATATAAATGGATAATACTTACGTTAATAGAACACATTCGGAAAGATTGAGCATTTCAATATAATGACACACGCCAGCCAAATACTGCACGCTCGAATCTGTCAACTGAGGAAGAAAACAAGCAAACGGAAGTATCTGAGAAACCTCCTGTATTTGGTGGATTTAAACTGAACTCGCTTATCGCTATTCATTTTTTACCTTTGCACAGCCAGCCAAATTGAGTGTTCTTAAAAGACGACAGCAAAATGCCAAGTTCTTTATGGCATAATCAGTGATGTTCTAAAACAGAACAACGGCATATATTATGAATGAAAGCACTCTTTTCAACTCAAGCACGCTTTAAAACTCACCACACAATACGATAAGTCCAAGTTTTCCAAATATCGACATTGTTGGAACATTTTCTACAAAGAATTAGTAAAAGATGACTCTAACAGGATTTCTAAGAAACACAGATTAAAACAGTTAGAACATCCTATAAATAAGGTTACAATGTTTCATTCCGCACCTGTAAGCCGATGTCACCAATATTCTTGCATTCAGCTAAAGTAATATCTCTAAAGTATGAACTGTTTCCAAGGGATGACACTCCGTGATCCTGTATATTACATCCTGAAATGTCCAATGACACAAGGGAGGGGAGAGTGGATAGTAACTCTAGACCTGCATCAGTCACGTGTTCGCAATAGCATACACTACAATATGTGAGGTTATGACATCTGAAACACAAGAATGAGAACCATTTTAACTCACTCCAGCCTTCCAGTGCATTATACACTACACTTCTTAAAGGCACTAACCTCTGAGCAATCCTCAACAGAGTGACATCACTCACTCGGACACAATTTGTTAAGTTTATTTCTCTTAGTTTTGCTCCAGACGGGCCTTCCACTACTTGCCGAACGCCTGCATCCTGGATCCTGAAAAAAAATCCCGTTGCAGGCCAGTAAGTAACAATGAATCCTTCTTAATGCACTTCAAGAAGAAACAGTCCAAAACAGATTGAACTATCCAGTACAAATCCAGTTACCTTATGCAGTCAGCAATATTTAAGACGATAAGATGTCTACATGAAGCCAATGCCTTCAACGACAGGTCAGTGAGACGAGGACAGTCAGTGATGAAAACATGTCTCAAGTCCAGACAATTCTTTGCAATAGCTTTCACTGCTGAGTCAGTGATACGACTGTTGCCTGATATAAACAAAATGAGCAGTTCACAGAATTTGCCAGTTCACCTTGCAATCACCTAGGTATACCTTCAATTTGTATTTTCTGCAAGCGTCGGAATTTCGTCAAGTATTTTAATCCCACATCTGATATCAAAGGTGATTGAAGAAATGAGATTGTCTTCACTGAACAGCATGTGTCCGTTAACATCTTGAACATATCAGAATTATACACCCCAAGTTGAAACACGTGCATAGCAGCATTCATATTATGCTTACGATTTGAGAAAGTGTACTCACCTTCAGCTGTTCATCATGCAGAGATGGAAGATCATTCAACATGATGGTTGTCAATGCCAGGAAACCAGAAGAGATGTGGAAGAAGCCACGCTCAGATACCTAGAAAAAGATTAACCTCCATCAGTTCTCTACTGCTCTCTTCAGAGATGTAGTGAGAGTCACCTCTTTTTGATCCACTGAAGGGAACTAAAGTAACTATATTTATGCTGTCAGATAACTCTATCAGTTCTAAATTGTTTGTCCTAGGGATCCAGTAAGAGTTCTCTCTTATTGATACAATGTTTTTACACAAGGGGACAAGAGTATTTAATTAAGTCAAGTATTCGTCTTACCTGTTCACAAGCAGATAAATCCAAGTATGACAACTTTCGTGCTCCTTTACTGTGCGCCAAATAACTGAGACCTTTGTCAGTAAAAGAAGTACATCCTGCAAAACTCAAGAACTGCAGATTAACACAGCTCCTAGAAAAAACACAATACCAAAATATTTAATGTTAAAGTTGGAAAATACTTGCCAATAATACTGAATAAAGAGAAGACTGTTACCTCGCCAAATAACGAAATGTAGCGTCTGTTATTTGACAACGAGATAAATTGAGATATAACAACGACGCGCAGCCAGCAGCAACGCTTTTCACAACATTGTCCTGAAATGACAGAGTAATATAATTGAGCCAGGGATACTACGAAAGAAAACAAGAAATTTCAAACAAAACCTGTGGTACGTTTAGCCACTGCTTTATTCATTCATACGTACATCAACACAGTGACAATCAGAAACATTTAGATCTTGAAGGTTCTTGCATTCACCTGAGCATTAGAAAACTTTGAGAAAGTTTTGATAGAGAGACATTAGAGTTTGTTTTGTTCCTCATGTACAATAAATCTTGAGCCACATCTCAGTCAGACTTACCAATAATTTTTAGACTGCTTTGAACAAGATTGGAGCAACCACGGAAATTTAAATGCACCAAGTAAAAACGATAATTGTGCAACAGTCTTGATCCAACTTTGTTCGAAAGTCTGAAAAATATAGGACAATATTTCTACTACTAATCAAAGAAGGCATGACATCGAGAATTGTGGATCGCATACTTCTGTTTTATTTTTGAAAAATTCATCTGAAAGGAAACAAAATTTTCAAATATTAACTTTGTACAATGATGTCTAACAGTATGTTGCATGTACAGCTAGCCTAATATATCGAGACAAATACTGCAACAACTATGAGCACCTTATTACCTTGCTCCACAATATACTTGACTGAACAATGAGTTTCCATGATCGACTAACTGATGCACATCTTGCAAGGTCTTGGATATCCACGCTACTAAATATCTAAGAAAAATGACAAAAGTTTAACTTGGAAGAGTCTTTCTAGATCAACTTGATAAAACATCACTGCTCTTTTGACTATATATCAGCTAGATTCAGCTACGGGACATATTCATACCAATAACGCAAGATGTTTAGGCAGAGATGAAATGACATCTTTTCCATCTTCTGCTGTGATAAAGAAGTCTTTGTTGTATTCTCCAGTTTCAATCACCTCACCTTTCTCAATTTTCTGTTTAAAAACAAAACAAAATGAGAATGAACACAGAACTCTAGCTGTGATAAGAACAAATTCATATACATCAATTATTTCAAACTTCTATAGTTTGCTTGACTGGCCTCAAAATATTCTCTGGTTTTTCTGGATTCAGCAACAACTTTTCTCCAAGCAACAAACACCATTCTCACAAGGGAGTTCTTGAGAACCATCTTGATTCGACAAGAGATTTCTTGAAATGAAAAGTAAAGAAATATAAATAACAAACAAAACTATCCATCCAGAGGGAAGAACCATGGACTGCCAATCAAATCTTAGATGAAACAACACTCACCTTTTTGGATTTTTTTAACTCTTTTATACCAGTTCTGTTGCAGCATGACAATAAATTCAATTGAAAATAACCAAAAACACATGACCTAATTGTAATATATCAAATAGTTCATGTAGATAAGCTTACCTACCTCTGAAGTCTCATATCACTATTCAACGAATTTATTTCTTACACGGCTAAACCACATTCTGAAAATGTGGTTCAGACTAGATTTGAATTTGAGACGAGGTTCAGTCGTGTAAGAAATAAATTCGTTGAATTTTTTTCTGATGATGTTTCGTGTATATGTACAGTGAATATTGTGAATATTTAAGGATACATAATACATTGTGAAGTAAATCCTCAATATTCTGTTTCTGTGATATCTTCGAGCATTGGTTAACTTCATAAGCAAATCTCCTCTCTTTTTCTTTTTTTGGGAATGATATTTGCTCCATGATCTAAAAGAGCAAGAAATCAGTCTACTTCAATTGCTGTTAACACTTGAACTATGGTTGATGAGCTGTACTTACTGAAAGCACATCAGTTTCAATTTGAAATTGTACACGCTGTAGGCCAATTGGTACATCTCAGGTGTTGGCTGAAACATAACAAATAGGCAGAGAGTTATTTATGAATTGCCAAGAGCTGCAAGACTAAGATTTATCATACCTGTGAGTTCTCATCTTCATAGCACCATAGTTTATCAAAGCCATGTCTCAATAAATGATCTTTTGGTCTCTTCTCAGGACTTACAAAAGAGTCCCTAAAAAGTGAGAAACATTCAATGCGTGTTGGTCGACATTAACACGCTAGTTTGATACTAGTTTGAACTCACTTACCATCGTAGATCCTCCAAAGAGCTTTGCTCGTTAACTAGACGTGACAGTTTATTCACAATAAATTCACAAGCATTTTCTGGACATTCAATAGCAAGACCAGTCAGCAATGCCTATTAAAACATTCATTCAAAATGTCAAAATCAAGCTCAAAATAAAGTAACATAAACGAAAACCACACATATATAATACCTCAAAAACTTCTGGTAATTTGTGCGAGAAAAGATAGCGACGTAGTTCAGCGCTACAGTTTTTCAACGCCGTCATTTTAAGAAATGTTTTAAAATTTGATCATTTTGATCCGCCATATTGTATCAGTTTGTTGTTACCATGGTGATATCCGGCATGACCATATATGAGATACTGCATGATTACAGAGATAAAACAGCAAATTGTGTTATAAGATACAGCAATATATGGAAATTTAGTAGCTGCTTCACTATGACAATTTTAAGACTAG
>JAOBYK011048645.1:0-23738 GCA_025434845.1 Phenganax subtilis | reverse complement strand
CAGACTCACACTCAGCTATCTTGCATAAATAACACTCGATTGCTGGGATTTAACAGAGTGTGGTGGTTTAAATGTTGCAAGGATCTAAGAAACTTTGCAGTGTCCTTGAGGTCTCTAGTTTAATTTATCCGTGTGATAGCTACATCGTAACAATCAAGGTAGAAAAGGGACATCTTTCATCCAGTAGAAACGCAAGTGTATCATAATTAATAGCAAGTATGTTATTCAAAGATACTTTCGAAACCTTGATTAAATGTTTGTATTTCAAGGTGTCAGTGAGTTTCGAGAATAACGAACGAAAACCTGGAGAAAAAACAAACTTGATTTTGAAAGCCGCGCCTGGATCACGTGTTGCGTTCGTTGCTGTCGACATGAGCATTAACATCTTGAGGTCTGGGAACGAAATAAGCAGGGAGAAGGTAAGTAGTCTTTTTTACAGCCTCATTTCAATGTGTTTTAGCCCCCAAATGAGTGCGTCTTTCGTAGACGCTAAATTAAAATAAGTAATTACAAACAAATTTTAAGAGGCGCTGCTGTTGTCTCTTTACAACAAAAAAGGTCTGAAAATACAAGAGTCTGTACCATATTATTTACTTGTGAAATTCGGTACTATTTCATGAAAAATATTGAGAGAGATTGTTTGTTTAACCAGTATTTGTACACTGACACTGTCATACAAATTTCTCCTGATTCACGCTAAGCTTTTTTTTCCATTTACTTAAACTTGAAATCACTTTGTTTATAATTTTGCTAACCCAGGCCATTTCAAATAGATGTATAGTTATCACGTTTAGAATGTATAAGACATTTTCCGTCCCAAATTTGTATTCCAAGACGGCTACTTGTGTTGTAAATATGGTAGAAGAAATAAACAAGGTATGTGTTTCCAGGTGCACTCACTCTTAGCTAGTCAAGATCCAGGACGAGCCCCAAGCGCCAATCCAAATTGTCGACTTGGTTATAATTGGTGGGGCAGAAAGAAGCGCATGGTTGTCGGACCATATTGGAGAGACAGAAACGATTACGAAGATGCGTCAGAAGCTTTTGGCGTAAGTTTTGTTCTTTCATTCATGTTGTTTGTCAACATGTCTGGTGATTACTCCAAGGCATCTGGGGCGAGTTGTAGCAAAGCAGTATCGAAGGCGTTTAACTGGCTATCCACCGTATAAAATTTACACGCTTGAAAACTCGTGTTGTACGAAGTCCCTTTAGCACTATCTACCGGTTAATTTTTTGCCAAACCACCTTGTAAATTCAAACGGTCTCTTGAGACCATTTAAATCGCTATGCGGTGGATAAACTTTAGTGTTTGCAGTCGATTTTAAACTTCCACGAGTAAATAGACAGAGTTTTTAGACGTGAAATTGACAAAATACGGATATTTCAAGACGACAGTGAGGTTTGGAAACGATACTGTTTCGTTTTCATTGTTATTAATATTCTACAGAACGAAACAAACTTCCTAACAAATTGTAGCCACGCACTTTGTGTCCACATTTTGTTATTTTTTGTTTGTTTGTCTTAGTGTTCGAGAATTGATTGTGAAGGGGGCGGGCGATGTATCATTCGGTCCCCCCCCCAAAAAATTACTCGGCTTAAAATTAATATCGCCAAGCAATTTGTGAGCTGCAATAAACGTCGACTACCGAAATCGCTAATAGTGTAGTTGAAACAAACGTATGACCAAAATGAAGTTTATGCAATGCAAAAGTGCTTGAAAACGGTAATTTCTGGCCATCTAGACCCTTAAAATTCTCAAAATTTTCTTGCTCGGCGCTAACCATGGTGGTGCCTCGTGAGGGTGGCCCTCCCCCCACCCTACCAAGCTTTTAACACCCTAGCGCATAGCAACGCCTGGCAACCACCGAAAATAAGCAGTTCTACCTAGTTTGGCCTCGTTAAATCAGTGCTTAACCTACGGATAGTTAAACGCAAGACTTAACGGGCTTCCTGCATCACAGTTTTATCCACCGTTCAGCTATCCACCGGATAAGAAATCTATACGGTGGATAGCAGTTAAACGCTGTTTAGCTTAAACACCTTTGATACAATCGGCCCCTGTTGCTAAGCTAGGCATGGTTTATGGTCATCCAATGCAAATTTCAAGCATATATACTAAGCTGCGAGATCTGACTATTGGTGTCGGGTTGTTTTGTGGTTCTAATTCAACGGCATTAAGATATTAATTTGTTGTACTCTTCTGACGTACTGCACCTAAAAATAACAGCTGCAGGCTAAGTAATTATCAATGATACACATGCATGGAAGGCGTTCTGGCTATTTTAGCCGTGTATCTCATTAGCTCAGTGGTCAGAGCACCGATGAACTAGTGCGATGAACCATTTCAGAGATATGAATAGGACTCCCGGCCGTGATGGCGGGAGCTTTCATGTATGTTTATCACTGATATTCTAGAAAATCCTCTCTTCAATTATCGTCGATTTCAGGTCACTTTTCGTTAAAATGTTTGGAAGTTTGTTGCAGATGCTTTGTTTATAAACTTGCTGCTGAATTTTACTATGAACTTTTGAACTTCGCATTTCGCAACGTACTTGCAAACTTCGGAACAAACTTCCAAACATATTAACGAAAAGTGACCTAAAGTCGACTAAAAAACGCTAAGTAAATGAAAATTTCGATTGAACGTTTCAACCCTGCATGTGCTATAGGTAGCACGTCTGATTTTCTTAGTCAAGTTTTCATTTTCGCAAAATACTGTTTGCTTTGAACCAAATTCTAATGTAGCCATGAACGCGAAGTGACGTTTTGTTCAATGGTAATGTATTACATTATATTTTATAGAATGCTGGTGTTATATTTATATCTAATTTAAAAATTCATACTCGACCTTGTCCAGAACCACGATACCTTCCTATCTATTCAATGGGTGTTGAAGAATCTGGTAGGTGTCATTTAATTGTTTGTTCATGGTCTGCACATGTTTTAATTGCCTGTTTTATTGCCTAGGTGTCTTTGTCCGTTTGTTTGTTTGTATGTCTGTTAGTTTGTTTTCTGGTTTGCTAATGTGTCTACTCGTTTAGTTTTTGGTTATTTGCTTTTTGTGTGATATTGAGTGAGTGTTAGTTTTTGTGATTGATATTCCTTTACTTTGTATTTTGTTTGCTTGTTAAGTCTTTCTGCCCTTTCTTGCTTTTGTGCTTGCTGATTTATGTGCTGGTTTGTTTTTTACTACCATTTGCGAGCTTCAATGAAACATGCGTTTTTCACTTCGTTCGAAAAAACTGTTCGAGCAGAGTTTAACTTCGTAACATTTTTGTTGATTTTACTGGATTGTGTGTGGGGTTTCAAACTTATTATTGTTTTGCCTATACTAATTATAGCTTTGAACGCAATCGAAGTAATAGAATGTTACTATATATGTTACATTTATCACTGGCTATTCTATCGAACTTGTTTAATTTACACAAAACCGTGTCCTACACGACCTACAACACAGCCGGGCCATGATGGTAATATTTTATGTTGGATTTTCTATGAGATCAGTGGTGTTATTTCTTCGTGGGATCTATAAATATTCATAGTCGACCGTGTCCAAAGCCATTATTACTGATCTACAGACAATAGTATGGAGCGGTATGCAACCATTCTCTTCGTTTGTTTATTTGTTTGCACCCTGGGACCTAGCAGTTGGCTTCCTGTGTCATCGCATGCTTACTTGGTTGCTCGTTTGTTTTGTCGTATATCGATTATATTATTTACTTGCTATTTGTCGGCCCGGTCATTAGTTCGCTTATGTGGATGTTTGTTTGCTTGTTTGGCTGGTGGCCTGCTAGTTAGGTTACTGATTAATTTGCTTTTGTTTACTTATATTAATTGTTTGCTTCATTCTTTGTATGTTTATTACTTTGCTTGTTCGTTTTTTAGTTCCTTTTTTGCCCTGTACTTTGTTGTTTCCGTGATTAATAACTTGCTTCTATGATTCTGTTGCTTACTTATTTGTTTGTTTGCTTGCATGTGCTCGTTTGAAAAGTTTTACGAGATGAGGCAACGATGTGTTCTATTTTCTGTTTTCTATCCACCTAGCAGGAAGTCTAATTATCAGAAGGCTTAAGAGGTCCATGCAGGTCCTAGTTTCTGTTTGTTTGTTTGTTTGTTTGTTTTTGTTCGTTTGCCTGTTTTTCCCTTTGTTTGTTGGGTTTTTTGTGTTTATCTTTTTGTTTTTTCATCTGTTAGGTTGTTCACTTGTCTGAATGTGAATTTGTTTTTTTTTATATATTTTAAGAATTATACACATACATTTTTCATGTATGTGTATAATTCTTATTCTAACAAAAATCCTCTGTTCATTTGAAATTTATATATTTTATTGATTCACGAAAGTATCTATCTTTTTATCCGATTGTTCGTTTGTTTCTTAGTTTGTTTTCGTGCTGTTAATCCGTAAAGAATGTTAACAGTGAATTTAGGTTATGATTTTGAGCGCTACATAAAACTTTCTTCCAAAAAAGAGGACTGTTGATATGAACGCTGTTGTGCGAAGTTTCAGTCCTTCTGTATAATGTGCGATTGAACTGCACATTTTTATCCTGAACTTCAAACGTTTTATCAGTTTTGTTTACTGTTTGATATTTTTCTACAAAGGAGCGGAAAGAAATATTGGTCGACTTGAACCTGTGGCTGATAGTGCAAGAAGCAGGAGCTCAAGACCAAACCCCATTCTTCCGAGAGTAAAGAAAGAAGAACCGAGAGTGCGCAAAGAATTCCCTGAGACTTGGTTGTGGGCGGATGAGAAACTAGAGTACGTACAGGAACTGTACTTAAATTATTATTCACTTTATACAATCCAAGAACCAAATCAAAAACACTTTAGAAGTCATTTGATGAGATTTCAAGTCCGGATCCTGGCAGCAAATTAAAGAAATGACTGCTCCAACTTGAAATCGTCTCTAATCCTCATGTTCGCAGATCAAATACTGTATGACTCTTAATATTTTCGTTTATAGTGAATCTGGTAATAAGAAAATTGAAGTGACTGTTCCAGATACCATCACAACTTGGGTAGCAAATGGTTTTGCTATGTCTTCCAAGACTGGCATGGGTGTTTCAGACACAGCGAAACTCAAAGCTTTTCAACCATTCTTTGTATCAATGACGCTACCTTACTCCGTCATCAGAGGAGAGGAAATTCCTGTCACTGTGGCTGTATTCAATTATATGCCCAGCTGTGCACCGGTAAGTTTTATATCACTTACACCTTCTAAAGAATTTATCCGTAGCCATGGCTGAAAGATACTTGTTCATGTTGTTGGAAAACTTAAGGCATTTGAATAGAAAATATTAAAGACCAGAACAGTAACACTTGATATTGTGATGTCTCTCCATATGGTGTTCACAGTCATATGGTGTTAAATATTGATAAAGGCTTTGAGCTTGATGCATCGTGAATGAATTTTTAAAACGATATGAGCGTGTTTAGAAATTTGAATGGTTTTCTTTTCGTGTGAAGGCACTGTAATAAAGTTTCTTCTTGGTGGCAATATCTTATCAATCTTAGGTTCTTCATTTTAAACAATGTAGTTAAGAACTTTGTCGGTTAATGGTTTTCGTTTGTCCATCAGCGTATTAATTCGGCTTTCTTAGCTGGTAATTACGTCACAGTTGCATGGAAGCAAAGTTGAGAGGCCTAGCTTAATTCCATTCTTATTCGTCATGTTTCCACAGCATCACGCTCAGTAGATAGATGCTGTTACTTAAAATAAAAACTTACAGCATCAAAAACACTGAAATAACATTAGTCTTTATACAATTTTAAAATACCAAAAAATTTATAAGCTGCTCTTATTTTCTCTGGATAATGCTGATGAGATTAGATAAACGATTTTGCACGATAATGCTGTATATATCGCTCTATTTTTTCTGCATTTCGGTGGGTGAAACATTCGCTTATCATGCAAGCAAACAGGGTTGGATTGTGAGAAAGTAGGAGTACATGCAGCTTTCCGATTTTGCATCGACAATTTCCTGAAATAACTGATCATTCAAGTTCTGTTTTTAAGTAAATAAACAAGGTCTATTTGCGAATGCTTCCCATACAGTGAACTATCTCTACGAGTCTACTGTAGTATAGATTTGTAACATCTTCCTAATTCAATATAGATTGTACTGCAAATGGATCGGAAGTCTAGAGACTACAAAGTGACTTCCTATCATATGCACAAACTGTGTGTATGTGGTGACGCTGGCCAGTCAGTAAAATTCACAATTATCGCTAAAAAGATTGGTAAAATTCCTCTAACGGTCACAGCCACAACATCTTCTTCGACAAAGCTCTGTCCTGGCGGCACAGTGGCTGTGAATGACGCCGTCACACGTAAACTACTTGTTGAGGTATGCAAATAAGTTTTATTATTTCCATGTTAGTTATACTTTATGCGCTTCAATTGGCTAATGGCTTGCAGTTAATTATGGCAAACACGCATTCTGGAGCCATTTCATCTGCCAGCAGATGACTGACTTATATGTAGGTAGGTTGAGCCCGCTGTGAGTAATATTTCGGTCTTCGCATCAGGCACAGCGAACTAGCTATATACATGGAAAGCGGACACAAGCTTGAAAAGCGAAGCCAAACATGGCGAATTTTGAAGGCATTTTTGAAGGCATTCTTGCGTGTTAGCTTCAGTCCCCCTTACTGACGCTGTCCCATTCAAAGTTGACTTCGTGGGTAAGGCGACTGAAACTGACTTTTTGATCACACAATTGACTGAAGTCGGCCTTCCAGATATATAGTTCACTGATCAGATATGGGATTTTATAATCCGTGTGGTAAAAATTACCAAATAAATGTAATAAGTAAAAATTACAATTGCTTGATTGAAAAAGTAATAATTACACGTTACTAATTACCTCCTTCGAAAAATAATTAATTACGAATTCCTAATTACTCTCATGACTGAATAATTGATTACAATTACTCTGAAATTACTTTTAACTGCAGTTCCAAAACAACAGAAAAGTATCTCTATGTTCTATTACTGCTTATCAGTAACAACACCTCCCAGTGGTGTCACTTATCTTTAACAATATTATCAAACTCACTAACAATTCATAAACAAACTGTAAAAGCATCTGCATTTAATCACTGTTTGTAACTTACATAAAGATTTCGTCCTAGTTTAAATGAATTTATTTTTCAATTTACTGCGCTAAAATCAATCGAGATTCAAAAATTGCTTGCTAGCTTGATAGCTTGATAACTTGATACCTTGATAACTTTCGCGTCCTATCTTTAATAGGTTTAAAAATACTCGTCTTCGACTTGCTTTTTGCTTTTGTAAATCCTAATAAAGAACGGGCACACATGCTTTATATATTACATACTTTACTGCTCGATTGTGATATTTATTACAGCGGCCATATTCAGATCAAGGGCTTGGAGCTACCCCCGCAAAAATTGCTCTTCCCGCTAAACTCTCAACCAGTTATTCCCAGTTAGACGTATTATTATAGAAACGAAAACTTTCGACTGTTTTAAAAATTCAAATACGCAAATAGCGGTATTTCATTCGTGATAGGTGTTGTAATTTAATGAAGTAATCCCACATTCTATCCCACATTCTGCTTTATGTAAAGTAATTTTCATTCTCTCACCTTTTCAGCCCGAAGGAGTGAGAATGGAATACACAAAGGGAACTTTCTTCTGTCCTAAAGGTAGGGAAATTGTTTGCACTTCACGAATATATTTTCAATTTTCTGATTACATGAAAACGAAGCATGGGAATTGCTCTATACAGTGTATCAGAACAAACGACATAATCGCGAATATTTGCTGCTGAGTAATTGACCCGTGTTTTACTGGTGTTTGATGCTCTTACTTATGCACTAAGATGCAAATTTTTTTTATTTTGGTCATGTTCAAATTAATTTAGTCACTTTGTGTCCCACTTGGGAAATAATTATGCTTTGTTTCCCATGCTATTCCCAAAAGGGTCCAAGAATTTGATTTCGACTGGCGAATTTTATTCGAAGAGTATGTAGTTATATGACTTTAACTGTTATGAAATGAAAAAATATATCATTGGAAAGCTAAGAATCTCTTCTTTCTCGGAAAACCCTGTAATTCGACATCTGATCCGTCATAGCCTGCTAAAATTTCTTTTCATTTCTTTCGAGACACATTGTACTTTTTTCTATTAGGGGAACTGAACTACCAGTGGCGTTCTTTATTGTTTAACCTATTAAGTAGTAACTTGTCCTATTGCCTCTTCTGTCTTACGCCAGACACTTAAAATTGCTAGACTAAGACTGTTGTCATTCAATGGGGTATTAATAGTGAAGGGTTTGTAAAATTTTTACCAGCAAGTGAGACCATATAAAGGAGGATCTAGAAGTCCATTTGGCGATTCAACTACTTGTTGCGCAGATGTTTTGTCTCCAAAGATCATCTATCTGTTTTTCTTTCAGACAAAGGGTACAATGATTCGTTTGATCTCCAGTTACCAGACGTGTTCGTTCCTGGATCAATTTACCCGACTGTAACAATCATAGGTAATGAAGATATTAAACATGGTTGAATGTTGCAGAGATATTATGTGTTCTTGACTATGAGCTACCTCAAGTTGAACTGATGTTGTAACTACAAAATTCGCTGCTAAGTTGAACGTAGTTAGATCATGTATTGATGGTGACAATTGAAAACTAACTGTGTTATCTGTTCTGTTTAGGTGACATTATGGGACCAGCTCTAAATAATCTCGATGATTTATTGCGCATGCCCTATGGATGTGGTGAACAGAATATGGCAAATTTTGCTCCAAATATTTACATCATGGATTATCTGAGCAAAACTCATCAAGCAACAGCAGACATCAAGAGTAAAGCAATCAATTTCATGGAAAGTGGTGAGTATGAGAGCTCATTCACCATAGCGGGGAGTTAGTGATCTACGATGTGGTTTTAATTTCCAGTGAAAAATTAAAGATGCGGCACTTTAGTATTCAAAAAATAGTCTAACTACTCCTCGCAGGAATCAACTCACAGCTCGCTGCGAGTGCTTGCATCTAATTAAAATAAACTATCGAGCGTTTTGATTGGATGAAAAAAACTCCCAGCGAGCTTGCGAGTTAGTTTTGACATGGGTGGAAATGAGCCTTAAGACTTTATCATTAACTTCAAGAAACAACCAAATATCCAAGCAACGAAGCGTTGTATGATGTAAAGCTGGGTTTACATGAAGAGCTTTCGAAAGACTTGGAACAGATAAAGCCATTGAACTATATTTATTGAAACAGGAGTGCGAACTCCTATAATTAAGTACTAATTAAAAACTTTCTGCTCTTATGCTGCCTTAATATTTCTGATCTCATTTGAGGAAGTAAAAGAACTCAGAAAAACTAAAACTTTCTAGCAGTTTTTCGCTTACCTACAAAGCAGGCATCCATTTACCCCATTGAATTATCATTCCTGCTGTGTTATATTTATTTAAGTGACAAAAGTTTGTGCATGGCTCAAAACTGATTAAATCTATTCTAGAAGTGGATCAAACTTATTTCATAATTAAAGAACTTGATCAAAGTTTACTACTGGGGCTGCACCAAAGCTCTTTATTCTATTTTAAGACTGTACCAGATTTAAATCACTCTGTCGGTGTGTTTAGGTTATCAACGTGAGTTGACATACAAGAGAAAGAGTGGTTCTTACAGTGCGTTTGGTAACAGTGACGCTAAGGGAAGTATGATGTAAGTATTGCTGTAAGCTCTTTAGTTAACGTTAGTGTTTGCCGGTACAAATCAATGTTGTAGCATTGATTCCACAAACGCGAGGACGGCGTTGATGCAGTCGTTGGAGCGAGGGCCCGTCACCACTAAGGTGGTGAGCGGTTCAATTTATGGAGCGAGCTGCTTTCCCCTTGTGGAAAGATTTAAAGCTAGCTGATTGGGTTAGGAGGAATAGTCTGGGAGTCTAATCTCACAATGCTGTAGAAATAGATACTAACTCAGGTTAAACGTACGGAATAAAATGATCTAGACATATTGTAGCCTTTCAAAATTGTAAAGTGCTGTGTATTACTTGACAACTATTGAAATAAATTTTTGCGGCGTATGAATAAAAAAGTCTTCACTCAACATGAAATAAAAAGAAAATTGTGACTTAAAGTAAATCACGATAAACAGATTGATTATAGATTAATCAAAATAAGTTTCTCTATTCTATTTTTTCTTGAACGATTTATAAGTTTAGTTTTGCTCTAATATATTTTCAGGTTGACAGCATTCGTGGTTCGATCATTTGCAAGGGCGAAGAAGTACATTTTCGTAGATGATGAAGCAGTGAAACACAGTTTGGAGTGGTTCAGGGAGAAACAAAATGGAAAAACTGGATGTTTTGCTTCATATGGCAGATTGCTTAACAGAGCACTACAGGTATGTATTAAAGAATGTTGCCAAACGCAGTCTAATGCACGGTTTCTCTTTGGTTTTATTCCAAGAATATCAAGTCGATCTTTTTTTCTGTATTACGTTTTTTTTTCTCAGGGTGGTGTGAACAGTGAACTCACAATCACAGCCTACGTGACGGCTGCTCTTTTGGAATCGGGAGAATCAGCTGATGTAAGTGGTGATAGCATAATGTCGCTAATGAGGAAAGGAATAGGGAGAAGATTTCTTGAGTGCAAAGTTGATGTAGACCCAGAAGAGATAAAACAGATATTTTTCAGCTCAAAATATTGAGAAAGAAAATACCTAGCTTTATTTTTACGATTTGCAGTTTTACAAAACTAATCGGGGTACCCAGAAGTGATTTTGTCTTGTGCCCTAAAAGGGTAGTATGGTTTCTGCAATTCAGATAATTCTTCGCAGGATAGGAACGGGCATGTACAAGCTGCGTTTTTTTGGTCAAAGTGTTCAGTTCTCTGTTCAGTTCATAAAAAAAACAAAGGAAATTCTCTTATCCGTTTCGGTTCTGCGGTATCTTGAAGAAGAATGTCGATACATAATTATCTTAAATTCTCAACTTTATGTTTATTTTCAGAGTAAGATGGTATCCAGTGCTTTGCAATGCATCACTAGTCAACTTGATTCAATCAAAGAGTCCTATGCCACGGCTTTAGTCACATACACTTTAACTTTGGCCAATCATACTGACGCTAAGAAAATGATGAAAGTATTGAAAAAGAAAGCGATCAAGAACGGTAAACGACGATATACTATGTATTGTCGAACACTTTTACGACAAAAGTTACTTATGTATTATGAATTTTTTTCGTCAATTGTTCTTATAATTTCATGTTATTTCTCTCATCGTTCAGGTGACCAGATGTACTGGAGGGAAAACAAGCCCAAGCCCACGAGAGGATATTATTATTATCCATCATCAGCTGAAGTAGAAATGACAGGTTATGCATTGCTCTCAATATTACACCAAAATGATGGTGAATCAGTGGTCACTGATGAAATTATGGACATCATTCGATGGTTATCAAAACAAAGAAACTCCTACGGTGGCTTTGCATCGACACAAGTAAGACTTTTATAGTATTGTGGATATTGCCTCGTTAAGGAATTTTTTTAGGTCTTGTCGAGTAGAGTCGTCTGGTTTAGACAGAGTAAAATAACATGACGAAGCCTTTATACGTCAAAACGAGAACTGGTTAGATAAATCACGCGCCTAAGCTATAAGCTCTTTTTTTGGTGGTGAAGGGTAAAATGAAAAAGTGGAAGACGTTAAGGCAGATGGGGGATGCCACTCATGATCAATAGGGTAAAAAGATTAAGTCAAAGTTAGTTTTGTTTACTATACAAGAGTTTTGCTATGGTGCCTGAAATCGTATGAAGTTAGACAGAGGACGTACTTTAAAAGCATGTGGTGTGCATTGCACTCAGTATCTCCGAAGTTCATGATAGGATGATATCGGGAAAATCGTATACATGCTCTTGACTGTAGCCCTATGTAGGATACATTCCCACGCTCCAGTAATCACAAAATTGAAGTGTTTAGCACTGGGTTAGGGTGGGAATCAATTAGAAATTATCGTGATTAGCATCGTGGGCTAATTTTACCTATTTTTGTAACGCTCAAGATCATTTTCCATCGCGATCGTCTTGCCCACGTGGGCAAAGCAGGTTTTAAACATGCACTGTAGCAGATAAACCTCGTGTGTCAATACGCCCGCCGCGTCTGTGCGGCCAAAGCGGCCGCAATAGGAAAGGCTTTAGATTTTCACCTCGGCTTTCCTACAGTACCAAACTATAGTTTTGCTGCAATATTTTCGTTTGGCTCAGTAAAAATTTGCTTTGGCAAGAAAAATTGTTTACTACACACAGTACATTTGAACCGATGAAAAACACCACAATGTTAGCCGAACCGAAATTACGTTATGGTAGGAGTACCAATTTCATCTGTGTCGCGCCAAAACTGAGGGTTATAATGGTCATCTTATGATTATAAGTCCCTGTAATAACGAAAGCTTTTTAAAGTATAAAACAATCAATCTTTTATAAAAGAGGAGAAAACTGCCATCAAGTCTTCAAACCATATCTCAAATGGAAAACTCATTGAGAAGCCTACAAGAAATTTCTTTTCTTATCTCTGCCATGTAGGACACTTGTATTGCATTACAAGCACTTTCAGAGTTCGCTGGCCGCGCATACGGAAACAACGCAGACTTCAGGTCAAGTAAACTTTCAGGATCGTTAAGCATGGGAAAATACTACAATCATGATTTTGTGGTCACAAAGGATAATAAATTAACATTGCAAACTGTGGAACTTCCACCCAAGATCATTCCTGGTAAACTGAAAGTGTCTGGTAATGGTGCAGGATGTGCTTTGATACAGGTAAATAATGCATACAGTAACTTTTCCTAAACGCTCTCAGGATCACACCTATTGTTTGTCTGAAATAGGTGTCCGCTTTTGGCACGTTTGCACTGGCGATTTCTGGTGCAACTTTTCTCATTTTGAAGGATGTGATGGAGGGGAATACTAAATATAAATACAGTGTTGCTCGAAGTGTCTGACATTGTCACAGTGAATCCACTCTTTCACATCCTTTAAAATGAGGAAAAATTGCATTGAAAATAGCCCGTGTAAACGGAACAGTCTCGAGAGAGTTTTTCCCGGAGAAAATTAGCCAAGCAAAGGGCGTAAGCCCGAATACGTTACTACTTTGCTTACGCTGCTATGAGGCGGAAAAACTTACAAAATATCCAGTTTGCTCGAGTATGTCTCATAAAAACATGACGCTACGTTCAGTACTACTTTGCTTGCCATCTTTCGATCTATTGATATCTCATCTCTAGGCATCAGTAAAATACAATGTTCCTGAACCAAAAGAAGAGCCAGCATTTGATATTAAAGTTAATGTTCGAAGAAGACGTTCAAGTCCTGATGAAGGAAGTACACCATGTAGTCCACTTAGACTGGATATCACAACAAAGTAAGGGTTGTAAAAAGTTTATCAGTTTGCGAAATCCAAGTATATTTTCATTAATAGCAGACAGAAACATGCTAACTTACAGGAAAAGAATTACCATGCAAGATTTGTTGTTTTAACACTTCAATCTAGGGTCTTAACAAGTGAATGTAGCTTAACGAGAAGTCACAAGTCACAATCCTATATCTATTAAAATTTGCTTTGTTACTTCCTGCTTCACTAGTCACTGATGTCCATGAATATTGGTACTGTCGTCGTGTTACGCGCATGAAAACTAACTAACCAATTAGAACTTGTGACCGTCACAAGACGATCCAACCTGAACAAGTGTATTCGTTTTCCTGAATAATAAGACTAAAGCTCATTACGTCACGATTTCTATTTTTAAGGTGGCTCAAGGAAGATGTATCAAACATGGCTGTTGTTGATGTAAAACTTGTGACAGGATTCAGTGTGAGAGAAGATTCCCTGGAAAAAGTAAGATGAAGCTAATCTGTAATCCCGCTCTTATCCTAATCTTGACTTTAATCCTCTAGTTTTAATATTAACTCTAATCTTTTCTAATCATATTTGATTATTAGTTGAAAAATGACGTAGACTTGAATTTCAAACGTTACGATATTGACGGACAGAATGTAATGCTCTATTTTGATGAGGTAAGAACATCATATACATATATGGAAAATTCCTCTTTTTAATCGATACTGCGTACAGCTATTGGAATTCAGCTTGTCCTTGTACTCTTCTAATGAATTCAGTCAGCACTTTTCGTTGTTAGCTTTGAATATTTAGCTTCCTCTGAAGACAATTTTGTATGAAATAGCTGATATATTACTAACTCGTATCATTAATAGTTCTTAACTCAAACCATTAATAAATCATGAGCAAAAGACAAAGGCTACAGCACCATATCGTAGTATAGATACCACTGACGTTATATTAAGCGTTTATAATTTTCTCGTCGATGTTTTTTAAACACAAATTTGTTTGAGAAGCACTGAAGCAATAAAATAAACTAGGAGACTGTTTATTACTGGTCTACTAAAGACCTCAAAGTAAGCGGACCTTCTCGGCTTGCGCTCGTTTTCAACACACCGTTTGATATTTTATGCATGGGTATAGTCAGTGCTTTGTCGTTTATTATGCATCAACCCTTATACGATTGTTCAACAATTTTGACTATAGCCTATGGTTAGGGTCCAAAAGTAGCTATTTGGCACATTTGCCTAGTCAGTTTCACATTTTACCGTTTGCCCTTGTTATTCAATACAAGTTGTTAAAAATGAAAAAAGAATATATACGGTATTTACGAGATGCGAGCTCCATACCAGAAAAAGTCTTCCCGAGGTCTCAGAAGCGGTCCGTGTTCGATGGATCAGGGAGGACTTCGAGACTGAAGGAAATAGTTTTCAACCCAGACATACCTAAATGGAAAATAACTTATTAAATAATATTGAGCAAAGCCAGTCAAAAACTATATCTAACTCATTAGCTACGTCTTGAATTTTTGTTCCCGTTTCCGTTAAAAACTCACGTACTTGTGCTGAGGCGATCCGCTTCACGGTAATAAAACTGACACTCACTGCGCTTGTCTACGTCTGAAGTCATTCTACATAAATTTATCACTCTTCGAAGTTTCTAAAACTTTTTCGCAATTTTTTACGGTGTTCGCACTTCTGTTTTGGCGGGAAAACCGGAGAGGTCTGTACTGGTGGGATATGGACCTCGTGCCCCACCAATCAGAAAGCTTTATGTTAGTTACGGTCTTAAGTTACGGACCTCGTAAAAAATTAATGGTACTGGAGCAAATACTTCACACCAATGAGATCAGAAGATTTAATAAACTTTTTTAACACCTAAACATGAACAGTTACAAAGTCGGAGGCCCTGTGATGCCGGTGCATGCAGCGCCTGCCAACTGTGCTAAATGGTAGAATAGCGATTGAATTACAGTCTTAAGGTATGTGTTTTCCCTGCAGATCAAAAACGTAAGGTTTTCAATCGACATTCATCAAGATACTCTGGTAAAGAAACTCAAACCTGCCGTGATTAAAGTGTACGATTACTATGAACCAGGTATAAATATGAACAATATCTGATGTCATGACAACTACCATCTCAATCATACCTCAAACTACCTGCAATGAGATTACACTTTGTGCACCTTCACAGCATCGTCAACAAGCTATCAACATATACCACTGCACTCCTCTGATAAATAGCCCAGGGCTTATATTTGCTTCTGAGCGTATTTTGATGGACCTATATATGGGGAAGGGGTTCTAATAAGACAACATTTTCTAAAAGTACTGGCGCTGTACCAGTGCTAAGTGAAGTTTATAGGAAACAATGCAATACCTTCATTAATAACTGGTAAGAAATATAGTGTACCAAGCTTGAAGGTAGCAATAAGCCCATGTAAAGTGAGACACGTTTTGTTGTATGCGTAACTAAACACCTGTTTAGTGAATTATGTCCATGGTCTAAAGAAGTCGCCATATTTCACTGCAGTACATTTGCAGTCGGCCCAGTCAGGGATTTATGTTTGGAGTATTCTAAAAGTCAGTAGAAACAAAATAAATGCCATGCTAACCAATGAAACTGCGTGACATTTTGAAAACTCCAACTCATACGTTTTTTTTACCCATGCACGACGCTTCTTGAACCATGTAAAGGTGGCCGGGTTAAGTAAGAGATTGAATTATAGCTCTCTTTTCTTTCAGCTTGTGAGATTCAGCACTCAGTCTGACATATTTTAAATTTTGTTACAGAAAGTCAAGCCAAAGCAATGTACAAAATTGGGGAAAGCGAATGCTATGGAAACAAAAGTAAAGATAAGAAATAAAGATTATATATTTTTCTACCGCTCATTTACTGCGTTTGTACTGCTTAGCTTTGTATCTTAATACCGCTCAAAAGTTTCACCACACTTTGCGTTTCATATTTTGACTAAATGTCTTCATTAGTTACCATCGATTTCAGCTTACTTTTCACGGAAATGTTTGGAAATTTGTTGCGAGCTTTGTAAGTTCTTCTATTATTTGAAATGTTCATAAAACAGATTTGTATTCTGAGCATTTTGATTGGCTACCTTTATTAAACAACCACTATAATCAATTGGAGACCATTGTAAGGGATGTAAGTTAGGAAATTAACTGCAATTAGTGGCACATGCTGCATTTCCAGCTGTATCTGTGATAATGTAATTATAGCTGAGATCAGATAAATATGGGATGTAAAACGAAGTAAAGTCGAGTTGGATTCGGACTACGTTGCTGTTGTGTTAGCTCGATACATTACAACTTGTTTACGAACCTGTTTCTGAATTTCATCATAAACATATGAACTTGGGAACGAACTCGCAAAGTTCGCTAAAAGTTTCGAATATTTCAGTGAAAAGTGATTTGAAATCGATGATGAAATCAATATTTTTCCTGTTGTATATCAGTCGCCACAGAGTGCCCAAGATGTGTGACTTTAGAAGACCCTGAAGATTTGATCAAAGCTACTGTGCAGTGCAACAGTACTGGTAAGAAGCTAAAGATATTTAGAAATATTAACTGAATTTCCACTAACAAGAGTTTTTGCAATAATATGGTAGCTCTAAATGCTCGTTATTGCGCCGCTCCCGATTAAGCGCCGTACTCAGGTTGAGAAAAGTTTAACAAGCACCGCTCCCGATTTAACGCCGCAACTTTGCAACTATGGTGTGGCGCTTAACTTGGTATAGGCTCCACCACACAATGACACTATATATATCACGTAAATATTTGACACTATAAATCATGGAAATAGTTTTTGTTAATTCGCTAGGTTTTTTAGCGATAAAGATTGTTGGGGTGAACCTTTATTCAAAAGTTATTTAATAAGTACCGCCTCCGACACTTTTTAATTTGAATGGACAATATAGCTACACTTTAGACTAATGTTATCTCTTCCCAAAGATAAGAAAATTTCCGGAAATAAGTTATGAAAATTAGTAAAATTGCAAAGTTTGGTCACGAAATGTTGTAGAATACGAAAAATAGCCTTGCAAAATGGGCAACTTTTGTATACTTTAGTATTACGGGCGAAATTTGTTTACCAATTTCCGCAGGTAAACAAAAGTATACAATATTTGCAAACTTCGCAGGGTTATGTTTTTCGTACTGTACAAACTTTCGCGACCATTCTCGGCAATTTTACTAACTCTGGTTTGTTCTTTCTAGTCCTGGTGATTTATTTCCTTCTTTTTTCCAAATAAAAAACTAGTCTAAAGCGTGTATTGTCCATTGATTGTCATTAGTTCTATCTGCAATATTGCCCAACTAAATTACTATTTGCAGTATGCTATCATTTTCAACATTCTGATTGTCACTTTCAACTTTCTATTAGTAACTCGAATGCGGTCATCCGAAGGCATGCTCAAAGTAAAAAAAGCGTACTCAGAGGCGAGCAAAAAGATGACTTCAAAGGAATATAAGAGTGGTTTAGAATACCAAATTCCTGAGTTTTGTCCGTGCGATGAAATTCATGACCGAAAATCATCAATTGTGATTGGTCGGCATAACTATTTCAAACAAGACGGGAAAAAGATAATGGTCGTTTTGAATTCGGGGACAACCATTTTCAAATGGACTGGAAAGCCAATGAGAAAGCGGATCGAAACGATAAAGAATAAGCTGAATGCTTGTAAACGCGAGGGAGAATGAAAACAAAGGATATCATGATAATGGACATTTGAAATCTATATAGGCCTCTCTTTGTAGTAAAATATCTCATATTTAGCTCATTTTTGTGCACAGCCTTCTCAAGCTGATGTAATCGTTTGTATGGTATGAAACATTTTACTAAAACCGTAGGTATCTTTTTTGTAGCATTTTCTTAATGGGTGTGTGCACGATTGAGTCGATTGTCAGCAATCACGTTTGTGAATAAGAAACTTCGACCAAACAGTGATCAAATATAATTTCTTTCTGTCATTGCAATCGTGCAGCCTGATTGTACTGAGATTAAAATTTGTATTTGGTAAAACGCGTGTTATGTGTAGGCATAGTCACACTTTATTCCTTGAAGAATTTTATAGGTGCATGGTGCACATCCATCATGAATGAATTTGACAAAAGATGTCGTTTGCTTGAAATTCAAGTTTCATCCAACATGGCAAAAATGTCTTAGCTCTTTGAACCTCAAATAAAACGATTGTTCACCAACTATACAGACTCGTCCTACTACAAGAAACCCTTTGCAAATGAAATTAACAGTATAGCCACACAACGTACAGTTTAGAGTGTATCTCAAGAAAAACGGGAACCCTGCAGTAATTTATGCACGACTACTGGTATGCTCCCTGTTTGTTATTCGGATTATCTGGGCATGGTATATCTTTTTAAATGTATCAAAACTAATTCTGACGAAAACATCTCAATTTCTACTTGAACGACGAGAAAGCGTAATCCTGACAACGGTGATTTGCTGAATGTGCCTAAATGTAGAATTGTTGCTTAACAGAACAGTTTTTATGTAAGAGCTCGTACCGTTTGGAGTACTCTACCTGACGAAATCAGAGACTTCACAATATCCACAGCTTCTTTTGAATCTCAGCTGCATAAATACTGCTTTCCTCTCTCAGAACAGATCTACAACCCGGATGATGCCAGAACGTTCAACCACTCGTTCTTTACTAATTCTGCTCACTAGATCATACTGTTGATTGTCAATTCCTAAGTTTCTACTCAATCTCTGTTCTTAAAATACGAATTTTTATTTAAAACTGCATTTCATTTAAATGCCTTTGTATTGTTGATAGTTGTTGGGACTCCATCATTGGAGATCATCTGGACGACTAGTCCCTACCCGTTCTTAGTTTAAGCATGAGCGTTAGCCAATTTAGATTTTGGAATGTCATCAGCTATCGCCGACCAAATAGCAAAGAAACGAATGGTTAGTTAATCATAAATTTTAAGGGTAAAGATTTTTGAGATAAACTATGTTCTATTCAAGCTTGGTTTTTACCTGTGACGTAAGCATAAGAATAAGGTAAGGCAAACGGCGAAACAAATCAGTGCAATGAAGAGTACGATGGTAGCATCGACATAAGCACCTCGAAACGCACCTATTTACTGATGAAAAATCGATGAAAGCTTTCCAATTCCAATAATGTATTCAAAAACGAACTTTCTATAAGCCTCATAATGTAACAATTTTTTAGGGATGAGCCGATAATCGGAAATTAATCGGAAAAGGCCGATAATCGGTCATTTTTAGACATATCGGTTATCGGCCGATTGCATGGTCATTATCGGCCATGTATCGGCCGTCCAATCAAAGTGTATAAGTGCATATACTTTGGAAGATAATGCGCGGCATAGCTTGAAACTACTTTAAAGGATTGGGGTAATGATAAGTCAAAGGTTGACTGTTTTGTGTGAGAAGCAAAAGGATTAAAAACAAATAATTTTAGTATTATTTTGGTGCCATGCAAAATGTTAGAAGTTACATAAGATATTCACCAGTAAATATCGGTAGCAACCGATAAATCGGCCGATCTCATTGAAAATCGAATCGGATCTTATCGGATCGGTATATACTGGTCATATACTTGATCGGCTCATCCCTACAATTTTTTACACTATACGAATATTTTATATTTTACTCGTACGTGAAACACCACATAATTTTAATTATGCAAAGCTTTCGGTCCGTAAGCCCAGACCGTCATCAGTGCAAAGCAGACTTCTCGCAATCACACATCTCTTTTAAATTAAAATAGTCTAACGGTTTTTTTGTGCGTAATAATGTAACCTGATGATGGAGTAACACCCCGAGACGTCGTTACTATTTAATAAAAATGTTAAAAATAAAGCCTTCTGGTAGTTATTAATAAAAAATTCCAATAATCTCATTAAAGGTAACTGCAAACATATCAACGACATCACAGTGGCATTCCTACCTCTGCTTCAAAAACGTGACACGTCATGACGTTTTTCCGGTTTGGTAAAGTGATAAAAAGTGAATTCAAAACGTTCTAGCTATTGCATTATTTGTAGTATCTGGCTACGGAAAGTTTCGCAAGCTAGGTCATGATGGCAAGATACTTTGCGTTGGTTTGGCTTATTGCCGCGTTGTGCCGGTATGTGCAATATATATTAACATTTTGAATTATGTTTTGTTAGTTTGTGCGTGATATGCTGCGTAGTTTGAAAGATAGTGGTGCAAAGTATGATGTAGAGACTTGAATTATGCACTTTTCAATGCTTGCACGTTCTATATGGCTTTATCCTATGTACTTATGTATTATACAATACTCTTGCTAAAGCACATGATATTCTCCATATTTTGCTTGTCATTTGTGGCGCAATGTAGAGGCTAGATATGCACTAAGTAGCTATATGCCTCTTCCTGGACGTTTTGGGGCAAAGCTATTTGCAGAGGTGGGACGACAATAACCTACAAGTCACAATTCACTACTGACAGTTTAGTTTGTGCGTGCAAGTGCGTTTTATTGCTCGAGTAGAACCTGACATTATGGCTAAAATCAGCAATTGTATATGCCACGCAAAGAAATAAAACTGTTTGATCGTTTCTCGAATGTGGACATTGCCCAACAATAAATGCTGACAGCTAATCACAATACGCAACGTGACCTTTGTTAATTCGTCTTATAGCTCACTTTATATATGCTACACACACTGCTCCAATCAATAGCATGAAAATTACAAGTAATTTCCTTTAGTTTGACTTGGCTCAAGTCTTGAAATACATCACCAAACTTCGTAAAATGGGTTTACACTATCGCAAAATAGATTGGAATTAATGCCAGCAAATTTTCTAATGGCTCAGCTTTCAGGTGCACGATCAAGAAACGCTTTGCCCTTTTTTTCTGCGAAATCATTGTGCACGAAATATACTACTTTTGAAAACCTGATGAAAGACACGTGGTTTTAAACGAATTCTGCGTCGTATTTCATTGTCTGCAATTTTCATTGATGTGTGTTTCACGCCTGTTGTCTATTTGAGAGTCTTTCGTGCGAATTACGGTTTCTTTCGTCTTGAATTACCCAGGTTGTTTCAGTTGATCGTTCAAAGCAAAGACCGAATTGGCTTCGTGCGAATATATTTGAAAGTGAAACCAGCTTTATCTGCAGTGTTAAGGATAAAATCAGATTTGTTCACAAGGTCTCATATAGCTATGATTCTTTGCACAAAATTTTGTTTTAAGCATTAACGGCAAAATTCCCAGGGTGTAAAACTTGGCGTCGACCCTTGGCAGTTGGCACTTGCATAGGTCTTTATACTACTTAGCATTGATGAACCCTTGCAGACTGAGGATACTTTTGAGGACATATAGTAGCGCTTTAAATAACTTTTTAGTAAATACTTTTACGGGTAGCTATCATATTCACACCCACCTATCATGGTCAGCTATTATGGTCAGTGCACATAGAACTGAATTTATCCAAAACTCGGCCATCGGTGCCTTAAAACACATAAGATCATTTACTACGACTGAGATAGCATGTCGGGTATACTTCGAAAATTGCTGCTCAGTCTGGGATACCCTTGGAGTTAAACTCAGCTCAAAGATCAATTAAATTGCAGAATCGAGCTCTTAAAGTTATTACTTAGTCAACTTATGACACCAGCGCTAGTGTCTTGTTAAATGCTCATCATTTGGATAATCTCACTTTACGACGAACAAAGCTCAAGGCCAATCTTATGTTTACAATTCTGAATGCATGTGCCGTCCTATTTGCGAAATATTTTCTCCTTTCGCGACACGGGCTGTAAAGTCAGAAATTCCGATGTTAAATTAAACCAACTTAAACCACGTACAAATATTTTAAAACGAAGCCTGTGTTATAATGGGGCGCAATTATGGAACAGTTTACCTCAGGAAACATGTAAGCTTCTATTATTATCGCAATTCAAGAAAGCTATATACATGCAGACACTTTTTTCAATAATATATAGTCCCGACTCCCTACGGCAATCTTGTAAATCAGTTATTTTTTTAAATCAAAATCCATGTACTGAAGATTTTGCTATGGTTAAATAAATTTTATTGTATTGTATTGTATTGTATCATTAGCCTGTGATGAAAGTTGACCAAGCTGCGTAACTCTCGACTAGTTTCTGCCGTTGGCACTCTCGTTCAACCTAGATTTTTATATGAACAATATAGTAATGTAAAACGACAGTGTTGATTGTTTGCAGATGAGTTCAGATATTTGCTTTTGAACTTCAATTTAACTCGAAATAACTGAGAGAATGAAGGGTACTTCCCAGTTTGCGTTTTACATCATCAACTTGCAGTTTGGCCAATTGCCAGGGAGTCGGAATTTGCATGAACGTGATATGAAGATGATATGGGGAAACGAATTGAGACAGTTCCTTACATATTATACACTTATCAATTTAGCCTAACTACATATTTTAAAAATATTTATAAGAGAAAGCAAAGTGTTCTTGCAGTAGCAGAGTAAGCTAATATAGGGCACTGCCACACTGGTCCAACGTTTTGCTCGGGCCTTTCATTCATGTTTTCTGTTTGGTTTTAAAATAAGTGTAGGTGAAACTCACGGCGAGGCTTACGGCTTTACCGGCGCTCAACACACTTTCTTGTATCCCTTTATGGGTCTGGAATAGAAACGTGCTGTTTTACTGAAGCTGATTGAATATATTTTCTACACCAATACTCTGAAAGGGCCATTTCCGATAATCTAGAGGCTCTAAATTTAAAATTTTTTGTCTCTCGTGCCAGTAAACGCAGCACCTTATAAGATTTGGCCGGCCCCCGTAATGTTAGAAACGTTCCTACGCCCCTAAAATATTGACTTGAAACGCACCTGCAAATAATTAGCAACTCTAAAAATATTAGTAGACCTGATTTATTCTCTAGCCAATATCATGTTCTCTTGCCGAGAGGTGAGGGATGATATGAACTTGATTCATAATGATCACCTGTCGAGCTGGTAGGAGCCAAACGTGACTTGAAAAGTAGCCAAGTTGCAATCATAAGAGGCCAGACTGCGGCAATTAAGAGAAGCCAAAAAAGCTCGTAGCCAGGACTTTTTATTTCTGCAACTAGGTCGCCTAGTCACCAGAGATAAAACGAGAACAAACATAATTGGGCGTTTTCATGGTAAACTATGCAAACAACTGAATCATAAAATTAAGTAAGGTCATATTTGATGTAATCTTAACTTGAAGTGGCTTGAAGTGATTACTTGAAGTGGCTTGATGTGGCTTCGTCGCAGCTGAAACTTTGACTGGCTGCATGTGCTTGTCACTCTTTTTAGTGCAAAGTTTCTTCGAAACTTTGCAGTATTGTGATGAGTGGCGAAAATTCACATGAGTCAGTCATACAG
>JAOBYK011047534.1:0-23742 GCA_025434845.1 Phenganax subtilis | reverse complement strand
CATTGTACACGTATATTTCATGATTATCTGCTCGTCAAAAGAGCCCCCCCTCTAAAAGATTTACTTCTACAGCACTGGCTTTTACGGTAGGTATATGGAAATACTATATAATACTCTTCATTGCAGTGCAATAAAATATACCTTGTGAAATGCACGTAGTCACTGTGACGTAGTATTCTTCTACTGTAACACTGACCGAACCATATTCTTCATATAAATAGCCATATACCAGTCTCATTTCCGCGCTTTCGAGATGACGTCGGAACGTGATCGGAAATAGCCGTTTTAAAAACACTCTAGCTAGTAAAAAACAAAATGGCGGCGAATGGGGAGTTTGATTCGTTTTCGGACGAAGAAAGCTTTGAAAACGAATGGAAATTCGATGAAAACGATGAACTATTCGCTCACATGAGTGCTAGTGCTTCACCTCTAAGTTCCGACTCGAAGAACGAAGCTTTATATTTTAGAAATGATACGAAAATTGTTTCGCTAAATAGTCCGTTGGAAGAAAATATATCGCGGATGGAACTGAACACGACCAAGGCCGGGATGGAAGGTTTTGACAAGGAGAAAATAAATAAAATCATCCACGAAGCTAGCAAGGGGTCAAAATTTTACGAGAATGAAAAGAAAAAAGAAAAGCAGGTCCAAAAACGCATTGAGGATTTGAAGGGAAAAATGGCATCTTTTAATGAAGAACAAAAATTGAAGGCAAAGCAGGCTGCGGACAAAATCGTGCAGGAGTTAGAGCAAGGCCGAGACTTGTCGCGTACTATTGTACACGTTGATATGGACGCTTTCTATGCAGCAGTTGAAATGCGAGATGACCCAAGCTTGAAGACAAAGCCTATGGCGGTCGGAGGAAACGCTATGCTCTGTACGTCCAACTATCCCGCAAGAAAGTTCGGCGTTCGCGCTGGTATGCCAGGCTTTATCGCTAGGAAGTTATGCCCAAATTTGACCATAGTTCGTGCAAACTTTGACAAGTATACCAGAATAAGTCATGAAATAAGAAAGGTGTTTGAGGAGTACGATCCCAACTTCATAGCAATGAGTTTGGATGAAGCTTACCTGGATATAACCCAGTATTTGAGAACTTTGAAAGGCAATTCAGAGACTAAGGAACAAAAAAGAAGAGCAAGGAAAATAAGGGATCAAGAGGTGAAAGAAATTGATACGAAAGCTGAAAGTGAGAAGGGTGGATTGGGGAGGTTTGAACGAACAGAGTCACGAGGAAACACGACGGACACTGTCGGATACAACAAAGAAGGAAAAGAAGGTACAGAAAGTGCTGCACTGGCAGCAGTTAAACAAGAAAAAGGCATGAATGAAGTATCTCCTGATAACAAAGATCAACCTGTGAAAGACACCGTGGATGATGTCAAGAATTGTGGATCTGATGACAATAATATCAGCCGTCTGATAACGGAGGTAGAAAAAGATAGCAAAGATATTGAAAGGGCAAATAGAGTTGAACAAGAAGCAGACAGAATTGAAGCAATTCCTGATCAAGGGCTTAAGCAAGTGGCGAAGCAGTTTAAAGGAGGTGCAGGCGACGTACAAGTAGAGACGGCAAAATATGAACGCGATCCAAACTTCTTTGATGAAGAGAGGTCGACAGCCAAGTTTATTGCAAGTGAAATTCAAGGAGTGAAAGGGGAGATGGACCAAGCTGATGGTTTGGATAATGATAATAGCCTACTGCAAAACAACCCAGTCTTACGAGAGATATTTTATGGTGAAGTGGAAGAAGTTGTAAAAGAAATGCGAAGGAAAATAGAGGAGCGTACTCAACTGACTGCTAGTGCAGGGATTGCTCCAAATACGTTTCTTGCTAAAGTATGTTCAGACAAAAACAAGCCAAATGGTCAATTCTACCTCCAGCCTGAAAAGGAAAAAGTCATGAGCTTCATCCGGGAGCTGCCAATTCGGAAAGCCTCTGGGATCGGCCGAGTTAGTGAACAAATTTTGACATCTGTCTTGAAGGTTAGCAAATGCTCCGAGCTATATGACCGACGGGATTTAATGCAGCTTCTGTTTACTCCAATGGCATGCCGGAACTACTTGGAGATCTCTCTTGGCCTTGGCTCGACCGTCTTGGACGTGGATCGGGAACGAAAGAGCATGAGTACGGAGACGACTTTCCGAGAAATCAACAAACCGGAGGAGCACTTTGCTAAATGCCGTGAGCTTTGCCAAGAACTGTCAGACAGCCTGAAGACAAAGGAACTGACTGCACGGAAGATTGGTATCAAACTTAAAGCAATAAATTTTGAAGTAAAAACTAGGGTGACTACCGCATCATGCAATGTGCAAGAAACTGAAGACATTTTCTTTCATGCAAAGAAGTTACTTGTGAATGAGATCAAGGCATGTGGTCCGGAACCCTTACGTCTAAGACTAATGGGAGTCAGAGCTGCAGAACTTTGTGAAAAAGGAATCAGCAATGATAGTAAGCAATTGACTATCACAAGTTTAATGAAGAAACCAGGCTCTGTACCTTTCAGCTCACCAAATCCACTTGGATCCAACACTGTAGGGTCGTCCAATGCTTATGCTACCGACCAGGAAGACGCTGGTTCTTCGAGCGGACTAGGTGAAAGCTCCAGTGCTTGTGAGGACGATGCCATGTTGAATAATCCAAGTGCATGCAAGCTGAACACAAATGGCCATCCGGACAAACCAGGGTTCTGCATCGGCATCAAAGTGGAAGAGGAATCAATGCAGGCCGTTTCCAACCAGAAACCAAACATCTTTATCTGTCCAATTTGTGGTAAAAGGGAGACGTATATCCATGGTGACCCTCTTATGCAGTTTAACATGCATATTGACAGGTGCCTTCAGAAAAAGAACCCTACAAAGCAAAAAAATACACAGGGGAACCATACATCAAAAAAAAGAAAAAGAGAAGTGTCAAATAAAACAGTTAAACGGAGACCCATAGATCGGTTTCTTACGAAACATACCGAATAAAAATAAAGCTAGGAAATTCTGCAGATTATAATATCGAGTAATATTATTATTAATCACAGTGATTTTATGGTACAGAATGGCTTTTCGACATTCAACAGATTGTGAATGGTTTGAAAACTCGCATGCTTGGGCAATCTGGAAAGACAGTACGAGGCATCCAAAGTCGTGCAAAGGGATACAGACAAACGCTGGATGAATCAATCTTTTCCCTTGGACGGTACTTCTGACCCGGATTTCTTATTTTTTTATGGAAAAGCTACCGATTTGATGTTGATTTTAAAACATCTATTGCATTGACAGTCCTGTCAAGTTCTGCTTCAAGTTTTGACAGCGATTCACTGATACATTTGTCCATCTCTTGTGAAATTTGAAAATCGGCATTCTTCTACAAATAAAAGCCAACAGGAAAAGTCAGTAGTTGTTTAAATGTAATAGTTTTCAACAAGAACTATGGAAGGAGATGGTCAGGAAACTTGACCACAGTTATTGGTTTATGAATTTGTCGAGCGTGTGCACGAAAATCGAGGACTGCCGAATTATAAGACATAGATATATACTGCCTACTTTCAATTTCGTAATTAATCCTCTGAGATTCAATTTTGAGGAAGATAACAGCTGTATAGCTCGTGCTGTCTGCTCCTGTTCTTGGGCCGTATAGTGATAAGCTGCAACAGATATGAAACTTTTCATCAATGAACAAGCAAAAGATGAACAATGCAATGGACAATTTCTATACGCAAGGCAGCTCTAGCTACACCTTAGTGCGCTTTGTATAAATAGATGTACGCCCAAACACTAGTTATGGCGAATGAATAGAATATCTGTCCATCTAGTAGTCATATACCTTGTGACAGTTCCAGAGTGAGATCAACAATATTTTTAATCGTTTCTTGACTTTTCTCCCAACCGTGACTCTGTATATTTACACCATTGGCTTTTACTAAGAACTGCAAAAACTGCAAAAACATACTGAATCTCAATAAGGAGAAATACACCTTGCTTCATTTTTAGAATTTGCTTAACGTTGAACTGCATATGGTCTGTACCTTATCTTTTTCTTCCATAGATTCACCATTTTTGTAAAGATCCGAGTATAGTTTCCAAACAGCAGCATTGCCTGTAACCTACAGAAGAGGAATTGTTTTGTGCTGACATGTATAACGAACGCAAGTTTGCCTAAAAAGACCAAAAAGATAGAACAAAAGCTTTGGTCAAGTCTCCTAACCATATCTGCAATGACTATATCTTCAACATCCACAAGTTTGCCAAAAAACATGAACAAAAACAAACTAGAACTATAAGCGAATCGCTTTACCTGAGATGTAACTCTTCCCATAAGTTCTTTAACTTTTGGTTTCAATCTCGACGCTGATAAGCCTTTATTGTCTTCTTTTCCACTAATCACAGACCGAACAAGTATACCGAGGACCTAAAATACAAAGTTCTAATTGACTAACGAAGCTGATACAAAGTAAGATATTTTACCAGAATTAATTTAAATGTAAATCGCTAAAATATATCCATCCATCTCCAGATTAATTTCGTTTTTAATGTACGCGCGGTTGTTTCGCCTCGTCAATAGTGGAAGACAAATCAAACCTCAACATCCAAGTATTTTTCCTTGAGATCCATGAGACGATGTAAAGCTTGAATGACTTGTTCAAATGCCCCTACATCAATGCTTACTATAAGGAAATTTTCCCACATCTGCCATTTGTCAAAACTAGCTTTTAATGCCTCTTGAAGAGTCCGAAATGCTCGATCTCTAAATAAATATACCAGGATGTAAATGAATTTGACATCCATTGAGGTTTTGCATGAATTGAAATCTTTACTTAAGGGGGTAATTGCATGAGCCAGGCTAGCCCGGTTTAACCGGACCAAGTTTTGTCACAAAAATATTTCCTGGGCATTAAAAAAAAGTATTTGAACAAACTTTGGGGCAGGCTTGCGTCTTGTGCATTCTTAATGCTATTTCTAATCTTAATTTACACAAGCTTTGAACTGGCAATCAGATGCGAACGAAACAAGTCAGACCGATTGACCTGGGTGGCCCGGCAGCTCATGTAAAGCGGCCCTAAGTTACATCACGGCTGCTAGAACTAATAGTTCCATTCCCCCTAGTTGCATTCATATCATTATGAAACACACTGGACAAGGGTGTCGAAACGTTGGGTCTCGAATATCAGCAGTGAGCTTAAGCAAGTAATGTTTTCGACAACGCGAACGGCATGAGAAACGTCAAGGGACTGGGTCAAGAACGGTGATTGGTGGAAAACGTCCAGTTTACTTCCGGTCAACGTCCATGTTGTCCAAAACGTTGCTTGCTTAAGCTCACTAAGAAGAGCTTTAGCAAAGTTACGTTCATTCTGCTAGACTGGAGTGTTAAAACCATTGGATCGTGAATTGTAAATCTTTTTAACATTTCTCGATGACTCAAGTAAGCGAAACATAGATTACATACTTTTTTTTCATTTTAATATAAACTGATGATAAATTATTCCAAGCTTCTGAATTCTAAAACACAAAACAACAAACTGCAAAAATACAACAAATCAAGATACTATATACCAGAAAGGTAGAAAAATTTGCTTTAGAAGACTGCATACAATCCATATTGAAAAAATTACGCAACGAAAGCTACAAGTCAATGCACTTACATCCGGGTTCATAGAAACGCACCAATGAAAAGCCTTCGCAGCCAATTCCAGTTTTTTTGTAACCATAGATGCACAACCAAGTGAAAACCAAACATTTTCCTGAAAAAATTGACTACTTTTAATCTATAAAATCGTTTTTCTTCGTCAAACTGTACGAGCACAAAAGAAAAATTAATTTTCAGTTTATGAATGCAAAACGTTTACCTGAAGTGAATTAATCTCGACTGACTTTTGAAAACACGGAATACATTCTTCGTACTAAATAAAACAACAAGATGAATTAACCGTGTTGTTCAGCACGTGAGATGCAGAAAAACGATTATTAGAGCATAACACCAAAAAGCGTGCAAAGACTGCATACCTCCGCCAATGCACTTAAGCAGGCCGCTGATTATCATATATTTGAATATATTTTACAACTGAAGAATTTACATGCCTTTTTGTCACGCAAGTACAAGTATCCCAAAGATCTTTGCGCTCTTGCACTATGATGTCCCGATATGTCCCAAGCCTTCCAGTAATACTCCTCGTTCTAAAAACATCAAGACAAAAGTCAATCCTAATAAGTTCAAAGCCCAAACAAGATAAAGCGAAAAAGATAAAAAATACTGTGTGTACCATTTTGCAAAAGCAATGAACTGTATACTCACTTTAGTGACATCTCCAAGTAAACACCAAAGTTTGGGGGTTTCTCTAATGTCCAACTGTGTTCTTACCACTGATTCCGCCTGTAAAAAATAGCAAGAGTATTATCAATCTGCGAGTTTTTGCAATTTGCCTAATAGACTAAAATTTGATTGAGATAAATCCATGACTACAGCTGGAAAGAACATCTTGACTTCAGTAAAACTGCGAATTGTGGTTGCAAAATGTTGTGTAACATGGAAAATATAGGACAGCGAAGTTTGTAAATTTTGTATATTTTTGTATTACGTGCGAAAATTGCTACCATTTTTGAGCCGAAAATGGCAGCAATTTTTGCACGTAATACAAAAATGTACAAAATTGGCAAAATTTGCAGGGCTATGTTTTCTGCATAAAGTACTTTAACATTTACCAAGCAAGCTTTGCCATTTTACTAAATTTAAGATGCTCTTTTTTGCTGTGGTGATAAATTCTATGCTTATTGTCAAATTAAAACCATAGTCTATATTGCAAATCGTCCATTCATCATTCAAAAGTCGCAGCTAGATGGCAAGGAAAAGTGATTCTGAGATAGCTTCGCGATGTACAGAAACAGACTTTACCTTTTCGAATCTTCCTAATGATATGTAACAATCGATGACATCTTCCCACAACTGAAGTCTTTCGTAAACATCCAGCGCGCTCTTTGTAACACCAAGTTCCAGATAAAGACTCGCCAGCTCTCGCTACAACATGAAATTGATCGGAATTATAAAAGCTTTCAAAGTTTTAGAATTGACTACAAGTCTGCGAACGAACTGGTACAATTGGGAGAATGATTTCGATACTGTCGAGAAAAGAGTGACGCAAGCCCGGCTTTTTCATGTTGCGGACACTCAAAAGAGCTTTAAGCTTCTCCTAGTGTAACAAACGTCAAACGACATAAAAGCAGAAAAGTGAACTACTTGCATAAACTATAGTTGTACTAAAGCAAACATTCAAATAACTCTCTCGCATTAATCTAAACTTCAGAAAATCTAACCTGTACTTTCCACTTGGCTGGAAACATGATGCTGTAAAACAACTCGAATCTCTGAGACAGCTATCAAAATAAAACAAAATGTAATTAAGAAACACGTTGTAACAACCATTAACAACCGAAGATACTGACTTTTGCTTGTGAATCTTTATACTGATCAACCAGTTCCTGAAGGATAGAAACTACAAGTTTAATTATCGCACCTGAAATTGTGCCCTCTGCACGGAGCTATAACGTTGATAAAACAACTACACGTATGTATATATATGAACTCATACCTGAATTTGCATCATGCTTCGTTCTTTCTTTCGCGACGACTTCTTCTCATATTTACTTCGCAATAATAAAGCTACAGATTGCACGCCCCAAACTCTTGGTTGCGACAGAAGCAACTGTCAGGAAAAGATATCAATAAAACATATACAAGTAATTTACTGTACACTATATAATGTAAGTATAATTTTAGCCAAACGTTCGTGAAAAGGCGTACCGTGACATTAGCGAGAATTTCTTCATCTAAGAGTTCATGGTTTGCTTGGGATTTTTGCTTGTAAAAACTGAAAAATTAACACTTTATATATAAACGTTTTTTAGCAAATATATCAACCATTACATTAAGCCCGGTTTACACTGTCAAAGTTTCTGTGATCAAAGTACGAATTTTTCTCAGGGAAATTCTACGTTCTGCAGAATTTGTAAGAAATATCAGAGTGAAGTAGTTCAGTGTTGAGCACTGTATTAGCTCCCTTAAACATTTCTAGCTAATGCTTCAAAACTTAAGATTTACCAATCCGAAATTCCTACTTTGATCACAGAAACTTTGACAGTGTAAACCGGGCCTTAATGATTTCTGTTTGAAGACATACTTTAGTTCTTCTTAAAATGAAGCAAATTGTATACATGTACATTTCCAAACGTCAATATACTGTAGACAATTGTATAGACAACTGTAGACAATATTGTATATAAAAAATATTATAAAGAGAGAATCAATGGGTTGCAGGTTAACATGCCCCTGTTTGCTCTAGCAACATGGTCGTCAAACAAAACTAACCAAGCGGCTAAGATGGCAGCCAAGTGTAAAGATGTCAATTTCTCTTGTTCATAGTTTTCAGCATCGGTGAATTTTAGGTCATTCAACAGGGTATCATCATCAAGCACAACGTTCTGGAAAAAAAATCATTCTGTTAAATTACTCTTAGTTAGGAGTAAAAAATATTATTGAAATAACTCATTTAGTTAGAGCTAAGTAATTTTTACTGTACCTTAGGTAAATTTTCAATATCCAATAGTTCACTTTCTCCATTTTCTTTAAAATATAAAAAGTACGTAAAAATGCAAAGGTAACAATAAGCATGTACATATTTAACTATAGCCAAACAAAAAACAGGAGGGAGCCTTGACAAACCTATGCAATTTTCTATTGTTGCTTTTGCAAACAATTGTGTGTAATCAGTTTGTTGAAATTTCGTTCTTTTTCCAAGAGCTCCTTCAATAAAATATTATATTCAATTTGTGGATGTCAATGATATGCATAGTTGCTACAAAATTTGTTAAAAATCAATAGAAAAGCCTCCTACCTCCCAATTGCAACTCGAGACCAACACATATTTGTGCCTGTTCAAATTGCTCCTATCACAAAAAAATCAAAGAACAAGTTATTTGTTGCAATACTAAATTAACAGCATGTAGTCTATTGTGAAGTGTAATATTCCACAATGGTGTGGAACTATAGTCTGTGGCACTAGATTAGTTTGTACAAATTTGAATATGAGTTCATTGCAAAAAACCTAATATCAAAAACATTATCTAGACTGTACAGTGTACTACCTTTGCTTTAGCAGTCTCATAATATTGAAGAAAATGATAACCACTTTCTAAATAAATTCTAAACATCATCTCGCTGAAAAATAAAAAATCTACGAGCTTAATTTAGACATCATATAGTTTCTATATACATTTAAAAGGAGACTTTTTCTGATAATTTCAGCTTAAATTGTATGTCATGATTGTTGTAAATTGTACCTTGAAAAACTTTTGTCTTCAAAGTCAACTATCAATGAGAACATAATATATTACACAATCAATAAAACACTGCTACGGTATTATTTTCAAAAGAGACTACAGAACTAAAATGCAGTTTGACAAAAATATAGTTACTTTTTTCAATGGCTGATATCACTTCTTCTTTAAGACAAGGTGAAGCATCATCCAACAGCTGCTGATGAACTAGAATGCATCGCATTACCCAAAGCGGTAGAGTCTAGAAATATTGAATCATTACCAATGAATCTGATTCTCTTATCTTCAAGTTATTAGTCCATTAGCCACTTTTAGGAGCAACGCACTCCAATGTCTGCTAACTAAAGTGGCTTGCTTTATAGTTCCCTCTTTCCAATACCAAACAACTTCATGGGTCAACCAAGTAGAACTCTTAGTGACAAATGAGTTAAGAATTTCTCACATGCTATTGTTTTCCAGTTGCCTGGGGTCAGTTGTTCAAAGGTGGGTTAGCAGTTAACCTAAGTTCAAATTTATCCGGCTGTTTTAAATCCCCGTGTTGAAGCAGTATTTGTCGTTTGAAATTTTGAAGGATTAAACTACCCATTAAGAGAAACAATTTGAGCAAAAAACTTTTCAAAAATTTAATATGAACGAGTTCCAAATTTTGGTTAAAGTATTGCACAAACCCAGGGTTAAGCTAACCCAGCTTTGAACAACCGGCCCCTGGAGTATAAGAATGAGTGTGTATAGAATTTCAAAGTCACCTTTAGATCCTCAAGCAAGTCTTGGCAGTCGACCAATATTGTTCTTGCTATGAGCAAAAATTCTAAGCTCTCTGCGAGTTCATACACTTCCTGCAATAAACACATGCATTTTATTACGAAAATTAAATTGCTTGTATACACAAATGTTCAAAATCAACTAAAAGAGTTCTTTATGCAGTTCTACAGCTATAAAATTACCTCGCCATCTTTTCTTAAATAACCAAAAACTTGCTTCTTAAGCACTTCCAACTCCTGTATTGAATATATTAGACAAACAAAATTTATGCCACCATGCATGTAAAATTTAATGTAATGCTTATTAATAAAAGAGAGCAATATATACAAAGAGCTCTAGCTTAGAACTAACTACGTCGTAAAAGCTTTCAATTGATCTCATGATTAAATGATTATTATACTTTTTCCTGAGATTCAAATATGTTTGTTTCCTTCTTATTCAATGGTGGTCCCAACCAATTTTGCTGAACAACTAATTGTAGACAAGCAATACCAAGTAATAAAATGTAAAGCTTTCTGAAAAAGAATCAAGAAAGTTGGCACTGATAATTAAAAAAACTGATATTGATTTACAAGGGCTTTGTCATTTGATAAGCACTAAAATTTAGTTTGCTTGTCAATGGCAAAAATTATGTATCTACAGTTCTCACCTCAAATAGCATTCTAGAACTGAGTTTGTTGCCAAGAACTGCTTTGATATTTGCTCTCTGACAAAAGGGACATAATCTAGAAAGTTCAAAGTGTTACATAGTTTGAAACTATGAGCCAGCTAACTCATTACTGTATGTGGCAAGAGAGTGCTAGACAAGCAAAATCACCTGAAGTTCAACTGACTATAAGAAAGTAGGACATGTTTAAATGCATTATTGCCAGTCAACGGACAACAAAATGAAGAGCCAAAGAATCCGCATGCTTTTTTTGAAATAGCCATGAGAAGACCTGTACACCTTATTACACCTTATCAAGTTATCAATGATAGCTAGTTCACCTGTTCCAACTCCAACATCTAAACCCAATATAAGTCTGGCCAACTTTCTGTTAAAAACCTTATGGTATTCCCCAGCAGATAGAAACTGTAATATATCTTTAATTTCATCTAAAAAAACGAAAATCTGTCACACAAAACACAAGTTTACTGCTTATTTACAAATGCATTGACACATTGACAAACAGCCAGCCAACCAAACTGAAACACAGAAATATAATAAAAACTCAATTAAGTTATTTTCTCACCAAAAACATCACACGACTCCGAAAGACAACTGGATACTTGCTCTAGTACCTTTTTGTCCACGAAACCATCTTGTTTAAACAACCTATATTCAATATTATTCACAAAATTTAAAGTTATTTCATTTCCACGTGGAGAAGACATTTTGACCGTGATTTGTTTTCATTCTTACGGAAACTGGGCCATAATTTGTGCCTTTAATATTTGCACTCAGCGGCGTAGGTGAAACCGATTAATTCCATGTTAGTAAAGTATTGTGAATCCCAGGTAAATGTCTTTCAGTACGATACGCTCAGCGGTAGAGGTGAAAATGATTTTTTCATGTCAGTTTAATATTGGGAATACAGGGCAGTTCTTTAGTTAATTATCCTAGTATTACCTACTACTCATGCTAAATGGACAGTTGCTGGATACAGTGTAGAATGTTGAATAGGGTCTGAATACAATATCATAATATTTTGGTACTGAAATAGCTTTTGGTCTCTATCGCCGCAAACTTTATGATCGTTACAACCGTTCTTGGTAACTTCAAACATCGAACTATCTAAAATAAACATTTTTAGCTTAACGCAGACCGTGCAAATTTACAGGAAAGCCAAGTATTACACTTTATGGAAATCATTCGAGCGCATTGACGCATTACGAGCTTCAGTCAACCATTTCAGAATACCAGTAAAAAATCTCCAGGACTCCCACATGTGTGCATTCTGACAAGAAATGACAGCTTCAGTTCGGATTTGGGAAAGCAAACGATAAAATCTGAAATTTAAAAAAAACGAGCGAATTTAACTACGATGAATGCTTGGACAAAACGAATAGTGTTTATTGCCGTAGTTTTCTCGTTCAATTCGGTACTAAGCAAAAAGAATGAGACGAACACAAGGCCGGATGAAATTCCAGTGAAACTTGAAGGCAAACGAGAAAGCGAAATGGCAGCATCACACAACATAGACAGTTTAAGTATGCTGATATTCACGAATCTGTTGATATTCACCGTTGTGATGACTTGGCTTTTTAAGATCCGTCGTTTTCGTTGCTTTCACGAAACGGGAGTGGCAACAGTGTTTGGGGTAGTTGTAGGAGCGATTATAAAGTACTGTCATTTTCATGAAAATAACAATAACTCGATAACGGTTGATAATTGCAACAATCTAACGGTCGCACCAGAAGTACTCAAAGTTAACATCAATGGAACGTATTATAGCTACAGTTTTAAAGGGATAATTTACCACGACGATAGCACATTGGAAAATGAGTTGGAAGCCCGTTCGTCTTTTAACCCTGAGATATTCTTCCACGTACTTTTGCCGCCTATTATATTCTCCGCTGGCTACAATATGAAGAAGCGATATTTTTTTCGAAATTTGGGCGCAATTTTGACGTACGCTTTTTTGGGCACGATCATATCGACTTTTGTAACAGGAGCAATGGTATATGGCTACAATGTATATATGGGCATTACTGAAACATTCGATTTCACAGAATGTTTGCTCTTCGGAGCTCTTATCGCTGCTACGGACCCTATTACCGTGCTAGCAATCATAACAGACCTACAAGTTGACGTAGACTTGTATGCCTTGATATTTGGTGAAAGCATATTCAACGATGCAGTTGCAATAGTACTTTACCGTGCTGTTGAAAACTACTTGGCTTACCAACCGATCACAAAACGTGCATTCGACTTGTATTCGTTTTTATGGGCTCTAAATAGTTTCTTTTCGATATTTTTTGGTTCTTTGTTAATCGGTAGCGGAGTAGCGTGCACGAATGCATTGATAACAAAACTTACAAAAATCGGAAGTTTTCCAATTTTGGAGACAGCCTTATTCTTTGTGATGTCATATAGTAGCTTTCTAGCAGCGGAGGTTGTGAACTGGTCAGGAATTGTCGCTTTGTTGTTCTGCGGTGTCACTCAAAAACATTACACGTTTAAAAACCTTTCCGACGAATCACGAACACGAACGATCCAAACATTCGAACTACTGAACTTTTTAGCAGAAAATTTTATCTTCTCCTACATAGGGCTCTCTTTATTCACTTTTACAACTCACATTTGGGATTTCCGTTTCATAGCCTGGTCTTTTCTAGCAATAACAATCGGACGGATTTTAAACATATATCCTTTAAGTTTTCTCCTAAACCTTGGCCGATCCGGGACTATTTCTTGGAACTTTCAACATATGATGGTGTTTTCAGGTCTACGTGGTGCAATAGCTTTTGCGTTGGCCGTTCGCAATACGGTTTCAATGCCCCGGCAAATGATGCTAACGGCTACTCTGTCCATTGTTCTAGTATCGGTGATTTTTATAGGAGGGGTCACAACTCCGGTATTGAAGCTCTTGCATATTAAGATTGGGGTTGATGAGTACATAGAAGAAATGAAAGCACGTAGACTTAGTTTGATAGACATCAACGACCCGTCACTTAGCACTCCGGAAGAAAGGCGAGAGAAAAAACATTACGAAAGTGCTTGGCTAGTTAGGGTTTGGAGCAACTTTGACAACAAATATTTGAAACCGATTTTCACTGAAGACCATGAAAGCTAGATGATATTTTACTATATTAGTAAACAATTGTGTAAAAAACTTCTCACCGGATTTTTTATTTTTACGCCTTTCCAGCATACTTGGAGATGTTAAGCATTAATAACTGCCTGCATCTCCTCAATTTGTGCAGCATGGTGAGGATAAAACTGAAATCCGTCAACAGACTCCTCGGCTTTTCCCGTTCGACCATCCCGAACGCCTGCGTCTACTAACATTTTCAAAATCTTTGCCTCCTGTAAACATTAAATAAAGTTGACCAAAGCTTCGTTCTATGTTTTTTGTTCATGAATGAATTCTTATTTCGTTGTCAGTACAAATTATCCTGTCTCATGATAATATCTTAAAAATTTAGATCTTCAATATCCCTACCTCTTTCGTGCTGTTCAAGAAGTCGTCAATTCCTGTCTCTTCTCCGTCAACCTTCGCAAGTCCTCGACGCACGTACCTCGCATGGATTGGACACGTGAACAACACGTACAGGGCTACAGCGAGAGCATTCCCGCCCCAGTTTGACACGCCAGCAATGATAAGGTAGTCCGCAGACACAGTGCAAGCTATGAGTTCGCCATGGGGAACATGTTTCTCAACCAATCTCCTAACTTTGCCCATTCCAACTTCATTTCCACCATCTCCAATGCTTGTTGTAGAAATTCGATCATCTTTCTCAGCTAAAAGAGTATAAAATGTTAGACAGAACTTTCGCCCTACACAGATTGGCTCGCAAAATACATGAAAGCAAAAATGTAGAAAGCAATCCAATCAACTACTTAGTCAGAAATATTTTCACTTCGTGATGTATGCGAATGGAAAACGGGCTACAGGGCATGCTGATATGATTCCTACTTGCCAAAATGGTACGTTGCACGTGCACCCCCCTAGAGTAATCTTACTGCTGTTCTACTGTAATCGCAATAAGAGTAGCTATATAATCTGTGGAATCCAGCAATCAAAATGCAATACAGGCATATCGTATTTACTTGTTTAAGCGCTGTGGGGCTCTTTAAATTTTCAGGGTTTCAGACGCAGCGCTTTTTCGAGGGCGGTACTCATTTGAAGGAGGCACTTTTTGGATACATTTGTCTGAAAATGAGAGCGAGAACTACGATATAAACTATAAAACATTGCAATAGAAGAGACGAATCTTCCAAAGTTGACTTAACTTGTAGTATTGTTATATTCCCGTCTGGAACAAGTATGCTTTTTGGTGCAGCGCTCCTTAAATTTTTTACACGCAAATGTGGTGCCTATTCGCGGGCAGTGCTCAATCGGCGCTAGAACGAGTAAATACGGCATACAAAAAATAAAACAACAAAATAAGGTGAAGTGGGGCTTAGCAAACATACCGTGTAAAAAAAGATCCTCAATAGGTGCAACCAAGCTTTCGTTCACTGCTTGAGCTTTCATATCACGATACGTTCCATCCTCACTCGGCCCAGTCCGCTCAATCGACACGAGGTGATCGAAACGTGGTTTCTCCTTACTTCCATTTGGATACAAAAACTGCATTGCTGCTTTCTCTCTGTCACTATCTCGACCATAAACCATTAGAGGAATATCTGTTTTTAATATATTTGACTCCAAACACTTCTTGATGATGTTTTTGAGAAGTGTTTCATTTCGCTTGTCGATTATAAAACTAACATTCTTCTTCAGTGCTAAAAGTGCTTTTGCAAGAGCAATCGCCCCAGGGATACCATCCGTTTCCTCGAATACGTCGTGCTCTGAGGAAACCGGGAACCCAAATGTTATACCAACTGAAGAGGCTTGGTAGAGTCGAAGTGAGCTCTTTAAGAAGTCATCTTTTACAACCAAATCTTTGATACAGCGTTTGCCAATATCAAACAATAGTAGTTTTTCCAGATGACTGATCTTGTCTTTTGATGTTTTGGAGAGCACTGAGTACAGTTTAGGGTTCTCAGAAATTTGCTCGACACATGGTACAATTTGTCTGTGTGGTGAAGGATGAGAATCTTGGAATTTAGCAGTAGTAACGTCACAGATGAACATGTGACCTGGCTTGTGTGAAAAACACTGTGTCAGACCTAATCAAAACAATGTGAGGTGAATAATTCATCTAATAGCGAGGGTTCCATCTTGACAAGTAAAATTGTTGAGCATAAGATTGGTGTGAAGGTGGCCAGGTTTTACAGGAAAATTAATAAATACTAAACCATTTCAATACATTTTAACTGCATACATATATATATAATATGATTTGTATGAACATTACTATTGTTCTATACCATACTTTAGTTAAATGTTTTTGTGAAAATTGTTGTACATTTCAGCTAAGAGGGCTACATTTTTATTGGTGCATTTAGCAATATTATCCCTGTGAAAATAATAGACTCTATAGGGGTACATTGCCAGTTAAATTGGGTCAGACGTTTAAATGGTAATCTTGAGTCCCAACTTGACAAGTAAAATTTTCAGTTCATTGAGTAAAATCATCAAGTATGAGACAGACTTAGAGAGACCAGTGAGAGAGACCGACTTATAGAGCCTCGAATAAAGTTAAATCATCTGGAGCTAGACAGAATAAAATGGTCTAGTATACAGACAGGAAAAACTAAAATCGTCTGGTGTAGGATGAAGCAAAATTGACACTAGATATCTAGAGTACAATTATTTAGAGTTGGATGGAGCAAAAATTAACTAGGGTATTGCCAATCAATGGGTTCGTGAGTTTGCAAACATACCAGCAGCCTCTATTGCCTTAGTCCCAGTCATTCCACAAGCAAAGAACACAGGAACTTCATCATCTGCAATATCTGTTGACTCACCGAAATCAACATTTCGTATATCACTTATCCCCAAGATTGATGGGTCACCGATGTGAATTGGAGCTCCATGAGAGCAGTCCAATATATACGTAGCCTCAAACAATGCTTGTAAAAGGTTCAATGGAACAGCTCTCATTGAAACTACCATGTTTGTCGAAAATGGACCAGATTTATGACATGGTATATTTGACATGTACATTGAAACATTGCTATTTTTTTCTGGTAATTTGATACCAGCATTTTGCAAAGCATCCTCCATTCCAAAACTACATCCGAGATAAAATGTCTCCATGTCTTCCCAATCAAATGATGTCAAGTCCTCTAACTCTTCATAACGTTGACCATCTTTGATATGCCAATACTTGGGTAACTGAGTTCTAAAAATTGAAATGGGTCCTGTCGGATCAGTTAACAGAGGTCTGAGAACACTTCAATTCACTTGATCTTAAGGCCAAAAACGCATCTTGAAAAAGAGAGCATGTGGGCTAGCATTTAAATGGACTAGGAGAATAATTGTCATAAAAAAGAACATTCTAGGGTAAGATATAAACTGTATACAATAATTAAGAAAACATTGTAAATAGTTACAGAATTCAGTAAATGCTGCCAAGTAACTATGTATAAACCAACTGTCCATTGACGGGCAATATGCCCTAGTTATATATTTGACTATGACTAACAACAAACTATTTTACTGGGGCTAGTGCAATTTGGTGGACACCTTACACTGCTGACCACTAAAAATATATATTACATTAAGAACAATGAGCCGACAACCCCATCTAGCCATTGCAAATATAGTATATTATTTGGATGGTAGGCAGTGTAAGGTGTCCGCTAAACTGCATTCTAGCAATTTTACTCATTAGACGGAACTCTTTGGCCATTTAATGGGTCATCCGTAGATCATTACATGAAAGGGTTTCACCTTCAAAATAGACTTGTCAAAAAAAGTGACTCAGCAATGAACTTTGCCACCATAAATATTAAATAACCAAGCTCATGGCCAAAACTTGACCCACCCTTACCTAATATCCGACTCCGGAGCCAACACAGGAGCTGTGACTTCCCCTGGCTTGCTACGATAGAGCAAAGGACAGGCACTTGAATTTAGCTCACAAAACCTTTCAAAATCGTCGGCCACACTGGAAGGGACGATGGATATATTCGCTTGCAAGTGACCTATACACCAGCCATACGTTGGGGTTGTCAACTTTCTTGCCCCTATTAAACGTCGAACCGAAGACGGCGCAGCTGAACTATAACTCATATTCAATACCCAAGAACTGTAATTGAAAAACAACTGTTTTATAATCTAGTCGATATTTACAAAGAAGTTTATACGCATTCGAAAACAACGGATTCTGAAAAATTTTGACGAATTTTTCGTCTCGAAAGTTGCACTTAGTTTCCACGTGAACAGATATTCCTTGAACAAGAGTTTTCCTCAAAATTTGATTGATCCACATTTCCTTTTCATTCCCAGTCCTACGCTGTGGCATTTGGGCGTTGGCCATTGACATGCCGATGAGCTTAAATACATTACTGAGGTCCGTAAGAAATATACGTTAAAAGTAGCATTGAAAATGAAGCAAAGTTGAGTATTGATTGGTCCTTGTTGTTCAATAGTACTAAAATCTTTCTTACATAACTTTTTGCCGGCAAAATGTTATTCGAATGCAGTTCACAACGCTAAAGTGCTAAAAAAATTATTGGTTACAAGTTTTATTATCTACAGTAATTAAAACATAATTGCCTACCTAAAGTGAACAGGTTTTGTGATTCGCTTGTGGACTCGCTGTTTTAGCAAATCATTGTATATTTTCAACCGGCCAATGACAAAATCTGGTCATATAAGCAGATTTTATTACTAATACAGCGACCAAAATATCGCAACTTTACATTTTAATCAAAAATAAATTAGCATGCATTATGAAACACCTGGGGTGCTACACCTGACCATACTCCAACCAAACCGCACTCTTTTCAGGATTTTTTCCCGCAGATTTAGGTGCGAGATTTTCGACCTTAGAAGTTCTCCGTAAAGACTGCGGCGTCTGTGGGCCCCGTTTCCCGGTCTCCTTGAGTGTCAACTCTACAGGAGCAGATACAGGTTGTTTTCCGTCGCTACTGACAATTACGTGATCTTTTCTTTCAAGTTGTGGACTAGATTCCAAAACAGCCGACTGCATTTTGGGCCCCTCCTTGAAAGAGACGATACCGATGCTTTGGCCCGAATTTTGCCCGAAATCAGGGTGTTGACCAACGGATAAAGGGCGTCGAGACTTTTCGCCCGCATTGACAGGTGGATTAGATTTCGTATGAGATGTGTTCCTGCGTTCGATTTCAACCATACTGACCATCACTCTATCAGAATTTTGACGTTGAAATTGTCTCTTTGAAAGCAAAGGTGACTGTGGCTTTTCAGCAAAAGAATTCGATCTTCTCACAAAAGCAATGTCTTTGGGTCTGTCGGCAGGGATGGGGGATTCTCTAGTAGGTGGGTCAGATGAACCAGGGGTGCGGGTGACTAATGGAGAAGATGTAGGGGTATAATTTGGGGTAAAACGTTTCTCTCTTGGACTTCCCAAACTTTGTGAGCTCTCCGACGACAATTGCTGGAATTGAACAGACTTTAGTTAGGGAACAATTACTGAAAATAAGTTTGACGTTTCGTGATTACTACAATGATGGTCATGTAAGATATGGTATGGAGGTTGTCTGAAGTCATCGGGTTTATATCATTTTATTCATATTTGCATAAAAACTTGACTTTGGTCAAGTTTCCCAACCTGTTCTCCAAATGTCCCTAATGTGTACTGAATTGGCATTAACATAGACTTGAACCAAAGATAGAAGAATAGCTTTGGTCAAGTTGTGGATAACACCCACGAAAACATTGCTTACCTGTCTGACACTATGTAACTCAGAAAAAACGACAGGGCTAACGATATCAGCACCATGTCTTCTCTCATTCGACAACCCACTTGCACTGGACGTCGAAACAAGATGACGAACTTTTGTCTCGCAACTTGCATTTGATGTCCGAGAATGCAACGAACTCGCGTCCGAATTCTTCCGACTGGCTTCGGAGAACCTGGGTGAACTACTTGTGCTATCGTCGTTTCCCGAACTTCTAGACAATCTATCTTCCCATACAGGCGGAATGACACGACCTGTTTCCAATGGAGAACAAGCACTTTTGTTTCCGAAATTTTCTTCATTCGGTGTTACCGCTTTACTATTACCATTTCTTTGACTCCCAAATGGAAAGGATTCGCCAGAAAGTACTTCCACTTTAGTGTTTCCACTATTTCTTCCAACGCGAGGAGAATTCCCACCATTCTTGCCCGACAATCTATATTCGGGCGGATTTCTAAATCTGACTTCAGAGCTCTGTCTTCTTGATAGAGCTGGCGATAGCCTACCGTTTTCATCTCTCGCAAGAGAAAAACTCAACGCTCTACTTACATCTCTTTCTCTCCCCAGGCTTCCACTCTCACTCGGCGAGGATTCGTGTAGGACAGACATCGAGTTACAGGAAGATAATCGCGAAGCACTAGCCTCTTGAACTTGAATGATTTCACGAATAAACTCCTTAGCATCTAGACTACGACTTCGACCTTGAATTGCAAGACTGTTTGCCATTGCTGGCGTGAGGTATTCCGAACGGACAATGCGCTCACGTTGAGCACGATTAATGCGGGCTCGTCTACGAGCCAAAGGCGAGAGGTCGTTTTCGGGAGAATGGTCCGAGTTTAGACTTTCACTGAAGATAGACGAATCGCTGGCACGTTCGGAGGACGTTGAATACAAACGATTAAGATGTCCATCAGCGACAGAAGCCACTGACCTTTTTGGCGAGCCTTCAGTACTATTCGGACTTGAGTCATATTTGAGCAGTTGCACAGCAGATTTATTTTTCAACGCTTCGTCTTTTTTCTATTCAATTAAAACATAATATCTAGTTATATATTTACACACCACGAAAGATTAATTGTAAAGGTTTTAGTCGACTGTTCTCCCGGAAAGAGCCCACAAATGATCATTCCTTGTTGGTGTACGATTGTTTCGCGCACGAAATACATACTCTTAGCCTAAACCTGCCCAGACTAGATGCACCAAACATACCTTTTTCAAACCAGCTTTTTGCAAAACTTTCATGAACAAATTGCTTTTCCTTTGAAAAAAAGACCGTAGAATTTAGGACATGCTAAATTAATATACAGAGAGATTATTCTAGGTTGAAATAATCAGAAAAACAAATTTTTATCTTTAAACTCACTTCTTAGGAGTAATTTCAGAGAGACTTTTGTTTGCTTCTTCAATTTTATCTTCCAATTTCTCCTTTTGTCTTTGAAGTTCATAAAGACGATCCCTGAAAAGGACACGTAAAAAATAGGGCAAATCTACCAAAAACCAACGAAAGAGCGGTTTAGTCTGACTGAAAGTCACTTCGCCTGTTCTTGTTTTGACTTTTGGAGTCCTGTCCTAGCAATCCGAGAGCAATGGGCAGATAAGAAAGCCTTTTAAACCAGTCCACTACAATTTCCATTTGTTCGTGAGTGCAGACAAAACTGGTCATTAGCAGTTAAAAACGCCATGAAAGAACTGCTTCGGGCTGGTCTACAGCGAACTGGACTAACTCGTTCGTACACCTTGCAGTAACGGTTAACAAAACTTACGAAAAAGCTCTCTCCTCTTCCAGAAATTGATCACGACTGACCAAGGATTCAGTTAATAACTCTTGGTTCTAAACACACAGACAGAAAAAAAACCTAACGCTATCAAAAAGACCACACGTACACTGTACTCACGCTCACAGATTAACCGGACAAGCGCAGCTCATGTAAACAGCCGTAACTGTAAATTAGAGGGTGCCCAGCATTCATCTCGATGGAAATATGTAGAAATCAATGGTACTGTCCAGTGAAATTTACCTCATATCCATTTTAAGTCGATATGTGTTTTACATCTTTCTCAAAGAACCCACCTGTGTTAGTAACTTATTCATTTGTTCCATTAACATTTTGTTTTCTTCTTCCAAAGTGCTGTTCATTTGTGTTAACATCTGCAATGTCCACGATTACATGGAGTCAGTAGAACACATTAAAATGCAAACTCTAAGCACTTCATATAATGCAAAGTAAACAAGTGCATTACACGGCATGACTACCAACACACAAAACAACATGCCATCCAAGGGGTCAGCTTTAAGGGGACAGGAGGGAAGAAACAATGTTACCAAATAATATCAGTTGATTACGACAGTAACTATAAGTGCACAAGGGAGGAAATCTTCCCTGAAAACAAATAGCCGGGAATACCCCAACTGACACCCTGATGCTATATTACACCCTACCCTATCCCATCCTACCCTATCCTGTCCCTTTCTACCCTATCCGATCCCATGCTACCCTATCCTATCCCATACTACCCTATCCTACGTCATCCTACTCTATCCTATCCCATGCTACCCTACATTGTCCCAAGAAACCTATCCTATCCTACCTAATCTATGCTTCACTCTATTACACTATACCAAAAGCTTATATTACGCTGGATGTATATAGATTACCTCGCATCGATGAAGAGATTTGGCAGAAGACAGATCAAGTTCAACGTAACTGTCCTTCAGTTCATGAAGATCATTCAACAACTGATAATAATCAAACTTCACAGACTCCAATTCTCGAATTATATTTATATTTTCTTCTTTCAGTGATGCATATCTACCCTCCGTACGCTCTTTATTCAAACGCAATTTCTCATACTATAGAAAAAAGCAAGAATGGAACGTAGAAGATAAAGTCTTTAGAATGCAACTCCATGCTCTCATGAAAGGATGCGCACTTTAAATAAATGCTCTTTCTCCACAGACAAACTTGTCCTCGGTCATGGCGAGACTATATCACTCGTTGAGCCTTAAGCCCGTTTCCACTAGGCAGAATTTTCTGTGCGGAAAATAAATCTACCAAACTGATTGGCTGGCAATACATTCCGATGCAACGCGAACCAATCACGAGCTTAGATTTATTTTCCACATGGAAAATTCCGTCTCGTAGAAAGTTCTTACCTCCTTTTCGAGATCTTCGTATTTGCTTTGCAGATTATCACCGTTTTCTACCGCAACACACGCAACATCAGGTCTGCAAAGAAGCGAAAAAAACACAATGAACTCCCAGCGCTTTAAATATCATTTGATAAACTCCTTGATAACTTTATCAATGCACTGAACACAAATAAGCAAAGTTATGCGACTACCAATTCTCGTGCGCTTTCGCCTCGATAAATCAAGCATTAGGCCGATTCTAATTACGTATCTCTATGTATCCCGATCAAGTAATACCACAATAAATACATTCCACACTTTCACGAGTCACCAGTTCGTTTTGAATTTCTCTTACCTCTGTTTTGGTGATGTACTGTTAACAACAATTGTTTTAGCTGAGCCTTTCTTTCCACGAACTTCTTGTAATTCAACTTTTAGCGACGTCAAAGACTATAAAATGAAAAATGGAAACTGAACAGCATACTGTGGAAAGAAGGCAACAGCTTTTTACCAAATAAAATCAATATCAATCACCAACTATGAACACAACACAAAATAAAACAATATTCGAAAGTCAGCATTAACGAACCTCGTTTAAAAGAATCTTTTCTTTTTCAAGCTCATCATTTCTAAAAAAAATCCATGAAGGTTACTATTCTACAGGGAATACCTAGGGATTGACGCAAGTGAATAGGGACTTTGGTGGCGCAGTCGCAAGGACTATAGCGCCTTTCACCGGTGAGGTTGTGGGTTCGGTTCCCATGCAGTGCGAGCGCAACTTTCTCATATGAATACAGTCCGTCAACTACCCCCGTTTCCTCCTACAGGAAACGTTGACAGGCAGGGGCGTAGCCAAGGGGGGGGCAAGGGGGGTTTGGCCTCCCCCCAATCATTTGAGAACCACTTTTTTTAAAACGTTGAAAACCAGCTAGAAATATGCTGGGGGCATCTCACTTTGAAAACTGAAAATTTTCCCCGTGCAAGCATGCCCCCCCGTCCTTTCTAAAATGTATTTGCCCCCCAAAAGTTAGGTCCTGGCTACGCCACTGTT
>JAOBYK011046423.1:0-23750 GCA_025434845.1 Phenganax subtilis | reverse complement strand
ATCCCTAGGTGAGCCCCTTTTATCCCTTGAAAGGTTCATTATCATGTCATTACAATAATATAAATAAACATACATTACTGGCATCAACACACAATGATTTCATTGGTTAACTCCACTTACTGAACAAATTTTTATAAGTTGGCCATCACTTCCTCTCTCTTTCAAGAGTTCCTGCACCACGTGAATTGCGGCAATAATCTTTGCAGCTTTAATGGAAGGAATTATTCTTGAATGAAATTAGGTCATCATTTTGTGCTTCACGTACTTAATCATTTCCCAGCCCTAAAAGAAAATTAAGAACTTATAAAAAGTACAGACAATCTAGATTGTTTTCAGGCTCCTCTTCCAGTAACTGCTCGAACTCCTTCACAATATCTCTCACACATTCTTTGGAGCTCTTATATGACTGTGCCAACAGTTTGTCTTTGATAGCCAAAAAGTTATCCTTAATTTGTCAGTAGACTTTGTTATTGCCAACAATGCGTCCAAATTCAGCTCTTATCTGTGAACAAATCATAAAAACTACCTGTCAGTCATGGCAGGACAGATAGAGAGAATTTCACACAACATTCCTTGCTATGGTTGCTAAAGAGGTTCTAAATCTGTACATAGTTATTAGATACTACAACTATTGAATGAGTTTACCTGTGATGAAATCTGAAAAGCAGGGTACTCCTTCAAAATCTCTATGAAACTTTTAGGCTCAGTAAGCATTTCTCTTCTTTGGAGTGGATATGTGATTTCCATAAGCTCTTTGATCAGGGTCCCGTCCTTTTTTCTCTTTGCCATTCCCTGAGCAAGCCCTTTCTTGTGTTCAATGCAAGTTTCTAATGTTTCTCCATCAGGAATTTGCACTTGATCAGAGGTAACTTTGCGCTTCTTCGGAGTGGGGGCTTGCAGTGCTAGTTTCTTCATACATTTTGTCACAGAGGATGGTGACGAATGGGACAACTTCTTTCGCCGCAGGTTCTTGAATCGATTTGATATTGCCTTGTACCATGAACCCTAACATAGGATAAGATAAAAAAACCATGCAAAACTTTTCGTTGATACTTCCGCCTTAATGATGGCACAGTTGATAAATCACCAGTAATAACATTGCCAACCAACTAGTGTATAAAAAAGCTAGTCAAGAGTAAATACACAAAATGCTCAAAAATTCTAGTCACTCACGCTGCCAGAGCCAATTGAATCAGCAAGGAATGGATAAGTTTGTATAATCATGAGACACACTTTCTGCTTTTCCTCACTGATGGGATACATGGTGTGAACTTTCATTGATGCCACAACGTCTCTTGTAAATTCATCACAAGCGCATCCAGTCAGCTTTTCATCATGAATTTCTTTATTTACTGTTGGAGAGAGCTACAAAAGGAAATAATATTAATAATACAAAACTACAAAAAATTGTTTCATTGAGATGCTGCACTATGCTGTATTGTGCTATACCGATACTGGAAGTTTAAAATTTAGCAACCAGTTGCTATCTTTTCTTTTTTCACTGGAATGGCAAAGGAGCTAGAACCAAAACCTTCATTTGTTCCAAAGTTTCTACTTCCTGTAGTTGGTGTCGATGATGATACGGGAATGGGTGAAGAGAAACGAGCACTTGGTCCACTTCTCTGTGCCACATTCTTAGTAGAGATATCAACTGCAGAACTAGGACCTGATCCAAGACTAGTACCACTGTGAGACTCGCCATCAGTAGAGTAAAAAGGGGGGTTCTGGGACCACTTCAAAGGATTTTGCCGAAATGCCGACAACTTCAAAGGATTTTGCCTCATTAACTATTCATGAGTTAAGACATACCCAAACACGTTCTTAGATACTAAACTTTATTTTAGTGTATAAAAGTAAGAAAATTTTATAAAAAAGTAATTAATAAATGGATAATCAACCTGAACAAACAATTCGAGAAAAACTTTTTAAACTTTCTGAATCAAAAGAAATTACATGCACAGAAGGAAAAGTTTACTCGCAAAATTATTTTAAAAAAGCAGTCATTAGACACTTGAGAAAATTTGTGAAAATTACAAAAGAGAACAACTCAATGAAACAAATGAAATGTTGGCTGATACAGTTGTTGGAAAATTTTCAGAACTTTTACAACATCTCGAGCTCATTGATGATTCCACAAAACTTGTAAAAGAACTTATAAACAATAAATCATTTCATCAAGATGTAAAATTAATTCTTGAATACATAACTCCATATATCCCTCTAATCAGAGTTCTTTCTGGAGGACTAATCGTGGGAAAACATATTGTAAATAAAAAAATAAATAAGGAAACCCCAAACCAGGCAAGTTCAAACACGCCTGATGATGTCACAACCTAGACTCATTTGCATATTGCACGCATGACTGCACAAAATAGTTTGACGATATGTAGTAAGAACAAAATGAAAAAAACTAATCAAACAAGCTTAAAAATAAAGTTAAAAGATATAGAGATATTAGTTCGACTTAGGCGGAAAGACAAATCAAAACAAAACAAGCAAGTTAAAACAGCGCCTAATATGTGCAGACTTTATTCTCAAGAAAGGTCTATAAATAAAGTGGGTAAAGCTACAAACAAAGAAATTAAAAAAGATTTAGGAGGCATGGATGATATTTCTAATAATTCAAAACAGTTTAAACCGCCGGAGATCTACTCGTCTATGGAGCCATTTAATATGATGATTGTTGGATTTACTAATTGCAGTAAAACTTATTACTTACTTAAGCTAATTGAAAAAGAGTATTTTGGCTACTTTGATTATATCTTTTTAATTTGCCTTACATATGAGTACAATAGAACCTATCATAATTGGCAGTATGAAAAAGATGAAAAATTTATAGTTATAAGCTGCGAACACAATGATGTTGAGGAGTATTTGAAGTATGTTATGAAATTTGCTAAAGGTACAAACTCGTTGATTATTTTAGATTGCGCTTCAGGGGCATTTGTGAAGAAGAGAACATCAGAGCTTGTAAAATTAGGAATGGGAGGAAGACATTCTGGCATTAGTCCAATTGTGATTACTCAACAATTTACATCAATTGCTAAGCCTTTTCGTGATAATATTTCCAGACTTGTTGTGTTTTTTAATCCAGATGGTAATGATATGAACATGATCTTAAAAAAATACTTAAATAACATTTTTAAGAAGGAGAAAAATGATATTTTAGACAGGTTGAATAATGTTAAATATGCCAGGTGGGATATATTATTAAAACCTCCAATTAGTTACACACTTAATTAAAAAAAGTCACATGTGTAACTTGGTGACAAGTTACACATGAGACCGAACTTATTACCTAGTTTAGTAGTGAAGATTTTCGATGACTTTGTTTTTGAAATTAACCAGACCATCACTTATAACAAATATTTTACACAAAAAGTTAGCAGTTGTAGCCTTCTTAACAATTTCCAGAAGAATACCATTTTGAGTATTGACTAGTTTTTTTCCAGCTCCAAATACATATGGGTCTTCCAAAGTTCTAAGATCAATTACCAAAGCAAATTTGTCTTTGAAAAATTTACTAATTATCATTAAAGAAGTAGTCGAGTTTTTATTGAAGAATCTTTTTACCTCAGAATAAAGGTCTTCATTTTTAATTCCTTGGCTATAAACACAATTTGGAACTCCTTCAATAGTAACTTTTACAGATTCAATATTTGGGTAAATGTATTCTTCACTATCTGTAATAGTTTTATTTTAAATAACATTACAACGGTGCTCATTCTTTTTCGAGGAAGATTTACAGTTTCGTTGACCAACGTACTAGATTTAGCGTACTATATGGTTTTCATCAAAGTGGCATGTTCAAAACTTAAACTTCTACCAGATTCATAACCAGACAAAGCTTGACTAGCCAAATTGTCATTTTCAATAGTTTCGTACTCAAGCTCAATATTTTCAAGAGTATAACCTTCTACACTTTTGCCAGATTGGGCTGCCATTATACTTGAAGCTTTTGGTAATGTAATTTTAAACTGAAGATTGTGACCCATAGAGTAAGGAGAATATAGTCCATGATCACCAATAATTTTATCAATTTTGATTTTTTGTTTTGTTCCAAGTATTTCTTGAACCAAAGCATCAGCACTTTTTGAGTCGTCCCACTTTTTGCTCTGTCATCAGAACCGGAAATTAACTTCCTCGTATTTTCATTAGCGATTCCAAAATCAATACGGTCAAATCGAATACGTTCAGGTAGCCAAAGGTCTTTATAGACTTCTAATTCACTGTGTCCATTGTTATCGTAAACGTTTTCACCCCCGACAGAAATACTCAGTTTTTCTACTAAAAGTTTTCCAAGATTATTTAAAAACCAAGACTTGTCATTTTTGTTTTTAAAGTCAAACTTTAAATTCAAACTGTTAGGAACCAAGCTGATATCAGGTTTCAACTTTTGAATTTCAACATAAATTTCTTCCCCAGGACTTGCTTTGTTTGGATTGAAAGTAATTATATGCTTTGTACGAGTGAGTGCCTTTAATATCACTCATTTTAATTTTTCTGAAACCAGGAATTAATGTCTCCATTTATTTAGTAACTTTTTTTTATTTTTGTTTTTATACAAGTCATACACAAACCAAGTTAGTGCTAAAGCTACTATCCAAAGATTATTAGCTTAGAAACTTATTCCTTTAGGCCCCCACTTCAAAGCAGTACTAATTAAGTTTAAAATTGTACTTCCAATTGGGCCTAATTCCTTTGCCATTTTTGCAAGAATTTTACCAAAGGAAATGTGGCTTGAGCTCCTTTTTGAATAACAGTTCTACCTCCAACTGCCACAGCAGTAATTATTCCCCCGATTGCTATGGCAACACCACTCAATGAAACTAGATTTTCTTTAGCCCACTTTTTAAATTTTTCAAAATGAGAAATGTCTAAAATTTGTTGATTTTTAGTTTCTTCATTACTTCTTTGACTTATTGTTGTATTTACAGCTTCTCTTAACCCAACAACTCTTTCTTCAAGTTGAATATATTTTTCAGGATTTTCTGTGGAGTCTCTTTGATCAACTGTTTCATTGAGTAAACTCTGAAAATGATCAGCTTGTTTTTGCAAAGCTCCTTCATCGCCCAGACGATCAGCTGTGTTTTCAGTAGGATTTAAAACACCTTGTGTTATATACTCTGATGGCACACGAAAGACCCTAGATTTTATTGATTCGAATCACTATTTTCTAACTACAATAGTTCGCTATCTAGGCTTGATCATATATCTATTATATATACAGGCATTTCGAGAGCCTCCTTTTATCATACACGTAACTAAATCTCATACACCAGAAGATACTTAAATAGCATACGCTACATCCCTCCCTTTTCCAAAAACAAAGTTCATATACGAGATTCCTATATATCTAGTGTCTAAATTAAGTCTTTTTTTTTCTTTTCTCCTACTTAAAGTATCCTAATAGTCAGTAATCCCAAATGCATCTATTTCCTAAAATCTAAATAGTAAGTGATATCATTAGAAATACAAACGTCCTAAACTTAGTCGCATGCGTAATCGTTCAGATACTTTGGTCTCCTTCTAATCCGTTCTGATCGTCTTAACGGAACGTTTTTCTCAATATTGTTACTCGCCTGTCCAATTGTTCCTTCTTCACTACTTGCCTCTTCTTCATTTGGGGTTCTCTCATCTACCTGAAGTGGTATTTCTTCACGCACTACTTCTTTGTGCGCTAACCCGGGGTCTTGTGACAACTCTGTCTCATTCAATGTTTGTTGAATACCCTTACTTTCACCCCTTGGAGGTATTTCAAGTAGTTCCATATAGGTCTCTGGCCGACATACGCCCTCAGAACCATCCAAAAACCTTTTACAATGCGACGTGTTAAGCGAGTATTGTACTCCTTCCTTCGATTGGACCACCAAACTATTTCCACATTTTTTTAAAACAGTAAATGGAACAGGATTAAATCGGGTTGAGAACTTATTCTGCTTCTCTTGCTGTACCAAGACTTTATCACCTGGAAGAATATCTGAGTAACACGCACGTTGTCTATTGTCAGCATACGCTTTACTTTTGTTCTTCTGCTCATGGTCTCGATCTCGTACTTCTAACTCAACTTGTATGTCTCGAAGTTTTGGCAAACATGTCCGTATTTTCCGACCAAATAACAACTCAGCTGGGCTCACACTCGTAACTGGATGAGGTATACTACGGTAGGACGCTAAATATACATTTAGTTCCTTCTTCCAATCTTTCTTCTCTGCCTGTGCAATTTGAATTCTTTTTAACAATGACTGATTCTGTCGTTCGACCTCACCATTCTCCTGAGGCCATTTTGCAGTAACTCTTCGATGCCGAATTCCTTGATACTCCATATAAGCCTCAAACTCTGAAGAGATAAATTGAGGTCCATTATCAGACGTCAGGCTTTGAGGAAGACCATGTCCAGAAAAAACTTCTTCAAGACTTTCAATGATCTTAGCAGTAACGGTTGATCTCATGATGACAACTTCATAATATCGGCTGTAATAATCAACAACAACTAGTACAGACTCTCCCGTGGGTAAAGGTCCTAACAGATCAACTGCTAGATCTCTCCATGGGCCGCTGGAAAGGGTAGTAGTTCTAATGGGCTCTACAGGGTCAGGACGGCTAACCAATAGCACCCATAACATGCTTTACAATATTTCTCTGCCGCCTTCTCCATTCCCGGCCACCAAACTTTACTTCGAAGCCTCTGTTTTGTTCCCACTATACCAAGATGCCCCTCGTGAGCCAAACTTAACATTCTGGCTCTTAGCTTCGTTGGTATAACACTTCTTGTCCCCCTAAGCACTGGTTGACCAACTACACATAACTCGTTGCAACATGGGATGTATTGTTTGTAAACCACCTTATCCCACGAATTGTTGTTAATAGATTTCCTTACTTCAGCGGGTTCTTCGTCACCTGCGGATGCTTCTTCAACTTCTCAGGTAATCATTGCATTAGGCGTTGCTGTCACTGCCACAAATCATATGTAGCTTTCAGCCTCTTCTTCATATTTGCTGGTGTCCTTATGGCCATGTAATAATCTTGACAATGGGTCTGCAATGTTCTTCGTTCCTGGTGCGTATTTCACTTTGAATTTGTATGGTTGCATTCGCAGCACCCACCGTTCGATACGTGCACACGGCTTCGATTTGGGCCCATAGATGAATTCCAGTGGCTTATGGTCTGTGATGAATTCAAATGGAATCCCGTATACATACTGATGGAACTTCTCACAGGCCCACACCAAGGCCAATGCTTCCTTTTCTGTCTGCGAGTATTTTTTCTTGGTTTCAGTAAGGCTACGACTTGCATAACTGATAACTCGTGGACCATCTTTATGTTTCTGTGTTAAGACTGCTCCCAATCCGACAGGACTCGCGTCACAAACTACCTGAGTGGGTGCGTCTTTGTCAAAATAACCAAGCGTGGTGCAACTTGATAGGCGATTCTTCAATTCTTGGAACGACTTCCTCTGCTCTGAACCAAAATTGACCGGTACTCCTTTCTTGGTTAGACACCTTAGGGGCTTTGATACGGTAGCTAAATCAGGGATGAATCGACCACAGTAATTCACCGGACCCAGGAAGCTTCGTACCTCCGACGCTGACTCTGGCTCTCTCGCTTCGACCACTGCTTTCACCTTCTCCTCTGTGCAGCTAATCCCATTTCCAGACAAAACTATTCCGACAAATGTCAGACGACTCATATTAAATTGGCACTTCTCAACATTGAGTGTTAATCCATACTCTCCCAATCGCTTTATAACATTCTCTAATCGAATGTCATGCTCTTCTTGATTCTGGCCATGCACAATGATATCATCAGATATGTTAACCTGTCCTTCAAATCCTACAAGTACTCTCTGGATCTCGTGCTGGTATTGCTCTGACGCAGAGTTGACTCCAAACAGTAACCTTTTATATCTGTATAATCCACAATGGGTGACGAATGTAGTAATGTCTCTCGATTCAGGGGTCAGTTCCAACTGGTGGTATCCCCACTTTAAATCAAGTTTACTGAATACGCTACTCCCGTTCCTACCCTGTGTGATTTCATCAATCGTGGGGATAGGATGCCTTTCACGCATAATCGCTTCATTTGCTCTGCGCATGTCAACACACAGTCTTATCTCCCCGTTTGGTTTTGGAACTATCACTACAGGGTTGACCCATGAAGGCGGTCCTTCTACTGGTTCTATAATGCCTAGACTTATAAGGCATCTAATCTCTTCTTCTACTTTGGGCCGCATGCTAAAGGGAATCCTTTGAACAGGCTGGACTACTGGCTTTACGTTGGGGTTTATATGAAGCTGTACTGTCTGACTTTTCAACTTACCAACACCTTTGAAGACTTTCGGATACTTCTTCTGAACCCTCTTGCCAATGTCATCCAACTCAATTGAAGCAACTTCAGCACCCATCTTGAGGACTTCAAGTTTCATGGCAGTATCTCTACCAAGGATTGGTTCTCCTCATCCAGAATTAACACAGACTGCTGCATCTATGACATGATGACCAACAGAGATTTTGCAATTAAATGTCCCTATTATCTCCAGTGGTGTTTGTGAGGCATATGTATGCAGTTTCTTTTCTGACCGAGATGATGTACACACAATTCGATTCTTCAACCATTCCCATGTTTGTTTATCCACGATGTTAGCACTGGCACCAGAATCAATGATCATGTTCAATTGACATCCTCCAACCATAAATTCAACTTTCTCTGGTTTGGAACTTCCTACAAAAAATGCATACCTTGGATCCTCCACCTCCTCTGGGTTAACAATATTGACAGTTCTTCCACGCTGCTGGTGCTTGCTGACATTATTGCTTTTCTTTTCTTTAGTCTTCGTCTTGCATTGAGCTTCGAAATGATCCTTTAGACCACACTTTTGACAGGTTTTTCCTTTCGCAGGACAGCTGGGGTCTTTTCCAAAGTGACCATGTTTACCACACCTGTAGCAGCTCTTATCTCGATCGTTTCTCTGTTTCGTATTATGGTCTCGCCACTGACGCTTTTTTCCTTTCACATAATTTGCAACCTCAACACCTTCTTGCTTTACTGTCGACATTGCCGCCAACTGCGAATCAACTTTCTCACAGTTCTCTGCAACTTCAAGTGCTCGCTCTAGGGTAAGTCCTTGGCCCTCTTCCAAGAGTTTCCTTCTAATATATGAGCTTGAGCATTTGCAAATGATTTCATCACGAATTTGATTGTCTGTTTTATCACCATAATCACAATCTCTTACAGCTCGTCTTAATCTAGTTGCAAACTGGCGAACTGTTTCTCCTTGCTTTTGTACTAACTTTCAAAAACAATGTCTAGCATATGTCGTATCAACTTTCCGTATAAAGTATGTATTCAAAGCGTCAATAGCCTTTTTATAATCTTTAACCTCACCTGTATTTGGTAGGGTTGAAAATATGTGCGGAACATCTGGTCCAGCTAAATGTAGCAATAAGGCACGCCTCGTCTGTTTTATTGTTGTGTTGTTGCCATCAATGATCAAACCTTTTCCGTCAGCATACAACTCGAAGCCAGATAACCACTGTTTCCATCTTAATCCGAGTGTTTCAGGGTCTCAAAAACAGTCAAAAGTTTTGATACTATTATTGTCGTTTTCTTCCATAAATTTCATTTATTTCTCTTGTAATACTTTTGTACATTTATTGTTTTTTCTCATCGCCAATGTTATATACTCTGATGTCACACGAAAGACCCTAGATTTTATTGATTCGAATCACTGTTTTCTAACTACAATAGTTTGCCATCTTGGCTTGATCATATATCTATTATATATACAGGCCTTTCGAGAGCCTCCTTTTATCATACACGTAACTAAATCTCATACACCAGAAGATACTTAAATAGCATACACTACACCTTGAAGTTCTCTATTTTCTTGACGACTTAACCCAGAAATATAAGACATATCAGCAGTGGTGTCTACGAAGCTGTAGTTATCCCGTTCTAAATTTTAATAATCTGTGTCCAGTTCTTGAATTATGAGGTTTATTTCTTCTTGCAACTGACTTATTGCCTCTTTTACATATTTTTAGTTCACTTTATCATTATACTCAAGAGTATTTTTATTTCTTATTAGAATAATTTGGGGTTTCCTCTTTCATAATTTTTGAGTAGAGGTCTATAGGTTATATTATTTTTACTTGTTCCAATATTAAGCCTCAGCTCTAATTCTCTATCCGTGTTTTCAAATCTAAAACCTGGATTCGTTAATTTTATAAAGTATTCAACTGCTTTAGAAGCTTGGTTTTCTGGTCTTTTGATACTTTTCAAATCATTATCCAAATCATCAAAGTTAGGATTGATAAATGACGTTTCTTGTGTGTTGTCAGTATCAAGAACTGAATCTTCAAGTTCTTGGTCACGGTCTGGTGGTAAAAGAGTTTCTTTCCAAGTCTAAATCATTAAATTCATTATCTTCCATTTATTTATTAAGAGACAGGACATCTGTTTTCGCAACCCAAGAATTGTGTTTACTACTGTAACCCAACCATTTCACTAAGACTTTGTTACTTCGAGTTTTTAAAACTTTTTCAACTCTGTGAACATCGTCTTGTTTATATACAGGAGAAAGTTCTTGCTCATAAGAATTTCCAAGAATAGGTTCGTTGTCTGAGATGTCTTCAATTTCATACATGGTAGGATCTCCTCTGAAAACTTTACTGATTTTGAAAATTTCTTTGGTAAAGTTAGCCTCATAGCCTTTCTCAAGAATATTTTTGTATTTACTTACTCTGACTTTTTCACCAATTCTAAATTTAGGTAAAGGGTATTCTCCAGTCCAATGACCATATAAAGTTAACCAAACTTGGTCTGCATTATTTTTGCTGACATCAGCAGGTTTCAAAAGTGTCGTACTGTGTTTTGTATGATTGTAATAATAAACAAGCTCATCTAAGACACTTAACCACTCATAAGTACCTTTGGAATAAAAATATTTCCACATGATGGACTTAAGTGTTCGGTTAAACCTTTCCACGGTAGCAGCTTTTTTATCAGATTTTGTGGATAAGTATTTTATTCGAAGCGTCTCCAACAGAGTTTTTACACCTACATTGTAAAATTCTTTGTCTTCGTCAAATTGAACCAAGTTAGGGTATTTCCCAAGTCTAGTCTTAAATTTATCAAGAAGTTTGTTGACAGCCTCAGTCATATTTTGAGAGTCTTTTTTACGCACGAGAATAGCAAAACCAAATCTGGATAAAATTTCTACGCCTGTAAGAATCCAATTATAACTTTGGTTTTTGTATCTAAGTTTACTCATGTCAACAAGATCTAATTGTATTTGATCAGCAAGGTTGTTTACATAAGTCTTAGAAAATTTATGTTTTTTTACAATACGTTTGTATCTCGTGTAAGTGTCTTGACTCGAGAGCCATTCTTTGATTTTTTTCCGGGAAATCTCCAGACTTTGTTCACAAGCTTTTTGATAACGTTTTTCTGAGGATATATACCCAGTTTTTGGATCATAATATAAATTTCTAAGTTCTTGTTCTTTAGAAAAGTTATTCATTTATTTAACGAATATAAAGTTCTAACAATACAGATCCAACAAAAATATTTTCACCGAGGTTTGTTATGACGTCAAAAGTAAACTTTTCCCAAATTCCATTGTAAATCAAAACTTCGGATTCAACGTCTTTATAATGAGAAATTGATCCATTAAGTGTTTGACTAGTTGTGATAGGTAAAGTTACAAAAGCTGAACTTCTTTTTCCATTTGGGTCAAAATTCATAGATTTGTTCACAGCATCACAACAAATACTAACATATCTTAGTCCTAAATTTATGTCACACGCGTTTTCAGACTCGGTCCAAGTATTACTTTGTATTTTTTTATCTTTGAAAATCCAAGTAAGAGACCAAAATTCTTAAGATTTAAAGTGTCATTTTTACAAAATATTTTACACTTGTTTGTGTATGGAAGTTTCTCTAACTCTATTTTGTACTTTTTTAGTTCTTTCTTAATGTTTTCAAATATTAAATACCCAACCGGAAGTAAAAGTGTTGCATTGTCTTTGATAATAAAATTATTTTCTATAGGAAAAATGTTTTTGTAATTCCAAAATATAGAAGCTGATTTAAGAAAAAGTCTCTACTCTGAAGTTGTTTCAATTCTTTTATCAATGTGGAATTCTTCATGATGGTCTTTAATAAGTACAGTTAGTTTGTTCATTTATTTAGTAAATAAACGAACAAAGAAAAATACTTTAAAGCTGTGTATGGTGAAAACTCTTTTAAAGCAATAGATATTTATAACAGTCAAGTACTAAAACTCAAAGACAATTTTGCTAAAACGTATCCCAATGCTGACTTGACAAAATTTGAATTTAACGTCATCGTTGATCCTGATAATTTGAAATATGACACCAGTATAGATTATGATGTCACAAATGATTATGGAACAGACATTACTTCAAAAACATTCAAAGATAAATACTATTTGTCTTTGTTTTGGACTCCTAGAATTTGGAACAATCGAGGAACAGTTACTGGACTAAAACTTTCTGACAGTTCTTCAGTAGACTTTGAAAATTTTGATATTTATGTTAACAATTCTGATAGTTTGAAGTGTAATCTTGAACCGTTGAGTGTCAAGTGGGGAAATCCCAGTAGTGACGTCATAAAGTCAGAATTTAACTATCTTGAAGACCCTTATTTTACAAGTTTACTCAGTGCTTATGTTTTATCTTATAAATCTGGAATGAGTTTGGAACACATCACGAGGTCATCCCAACCAAATATTATTTCAAGTCTCACAAAGTGTTACTTCTACTACCATATGAAGAGATTCTTGAGACAACCCTCTGAGTTAAATTCCTACGTCACCGATTCTGACATAATACTTATAAGAGAGAATACTCCTACAAAAAAGATTTTGAAATACAAACTAAAAGACACCAAAGAGTGTTTAAGTTATTTTTTACAAAAACATGACAAATCAAAAATTAGAAAGTATCATTACGTTTTTCCAAAAAATAACAAGTGTATGGGAATTTTGGGGATTCGGTATGAATACATCGACGCTGTAGTCCCCAAATCAGAATTGGATGATTGGAAATCATTTATAAAACCTAGTTCTGACGGTCTTACTCAAACAGGTCAAAAATTTTTACAGCAAGCTGTAGAAAGTTTTATTTATGCAGTACTTGGAGCACAGGCCAAAACAAGATGGTCTATTGTAGGCGGTTCCGCAAATAGTTCTCAAACTCAAGAAGTTTTTCAAAAACTTGTTCAAGACACAATAATTCAAGATGATCCTACTGTCACAATAAGCGATATGAAACGGGCTATTCAAGACACAAATGTTATTTTAAATATGGTAATTAGCCCAGGGATAATCTTAATTCCAAGTGATATGATAATTTGAGATGAACCTATAGAAGGATTTAATAATACTCTTACAACTGCTACAACGAATATGAAATTCGGTAAAAATGAAAACCTTCAACTTCAAACGAAACCAGAAATTATGCAACCTAAACAAGAAATTATGCAACATAAAACTCAAACTAAAACTGTTGATACGCAACTTTATTTTAAAGTTGCGAGTGTTATGTTAATATTTGGGATAATAGTTTCAAGATTTATAGTATAAAATAAATGGTGCTTAATTGTGGTTCTGCAACAAAAACAACTATTGAAAAAAACTCATGTATGAAGACATACTTGTACAACTTTTCTTATGAAAATTTAAGTGGAGATGTAGGTTTAACACATGTTCCAAGAACACTTAATAGTGGTTATCCAGCAACATCAATTTATTTACCCGATATTAACGGCAAGACAAAAATAACTTTGTTAAATCATACGTTTGACAATGATGCTGTTATTAAAAATATCACTATGTTATATGGAATTACTGCATGGATGAAAAAAATTGATCAAGAAGAAGCTGCTGATATAAAAACAGTAAACATAACTAGTAAAAATATAGCAAGAATTAGAGGCTGTCAATCTGCGCCTATAGGCGTTTCATTTTATCTTAAGGATAAATTTTCTGAAATTGAAAATGTTGTAATGTTTTATATTCATATTACAAAAATAGGTGTAAATAATTATGGAAATGAATCCAACCTCGATGTTGCTGTGGAAACTGTTTCTGATGCGTAAGAACAAACTTAAATAGACTCGGGAATTCCCCGATGCGAAAAGTTTTGGCTTAAAAATTGACCGGTTCATTTTTAAGAAGTTTTCTAGAAGAAATTTTTTACTAGGTTTTTACTTAAAAATTGACCGGTTAAGGAGTTTTCTAGAAGACATTTTTTACTAGGTTTTTGCTTAAAAATTGACCGGTTTGTTTTTAAGGAGATTTCTAGAAGAAATTTTTTACTAGGTTTTTACTTAAAAATGGACTGGTTCATTTTTAAGTAGTTTTCTAGTAAAACTTACTAAATAAATGAGCTTTCAAAAATCTAATCTTACGCAAAAAGAACAAGTTGTTATGCAAAATCTGACAGAAATAACTAATAAAAACAAAGTCAAAGATCCAAAAAGGGTAGAAGCCGGAAAAAATTAGCCGAATTGTCTCGTCAAGCTAAAGAAGCAAAAAAGAAATGCCAAGAAGAACTTGAAAAACAAAACAGCAGCGATTGGGGCTATACACCTTTCATTGGCATAATTTCTATTCTTAGCCTTGGCATATTTTGCTACATGAACTTCAAACCAGGGTCAAAAGTTCAAAACAAGAGTCTTAGTCCTGTCAGCTCCGCTGTTATTGAGAAACCAGAAACTTCTGCTCCTGAAGTTAAACTTGATACTTTAGACTAAAAAATTTTTTTAAAATTATTATATAAATCAGTACTTCAAATGAAACTAAACTTATTAATCAAATTTACAATGCTGGAGTTTTAACTTTGTCGGCTGTAGGAATTTCTATGTCAAGTAAAAAAGCTTTTGGAGAACCTTTGGGGACTCCCCAAAATATTAATGGAACTTTAAAACTTGCTGGAGCTGTCATGCTTAGAAGTGTTTTGGTAAAATATCTCGATGACAAAAAAATTATTCCTGATAAAATTGACAAATAAATGACATCAGTAGTAGCCGGAGGAATTTTTAATGCTTTTGCTTTTCCAGGCGCTGGATTTTTATTCAGTAAATTTAATCACACTGGTTATGATGCTGAAATGAAAAGACACAACTTAGCTTTGGAAAAACTTGCTTCTGAAAAACAAAAGTGGTTTGAAAAAGAAACTGCTAGGAAAAATAAACTCGCTAGACTTCGTCAAGAACTTTCAGATGCTAATGAGGACATCAATGTCACAAATGAGGCTTTGAACCAGTTACATGAGGAAGAGTTAAATTTTGAGAGGCAGCCTGTTTGGACGACTTTTACAAACTCTCAAAAGAAATGCGAGAATATCAACATGTTGCTTCTGGAGTTTTAGGTCTCGCTGGAGGATGGGTCTTAAGAAAAACTTTAGGTTTGGTTATAAAATAAATAATGACAAAGTCTAAAGTCACAAAAATGACTCATGTTAATTCTGGCTGGATTGAAGTTTTTCCAAGCATCGCTAAAGCTAGCCAATTTTTTGGAATTAGTTCAAGAGCTATCAAACTTGCTTATGACAAAAACATAGACCTCTGTATTCAAGGAGACATTTTCAAGATTGACATTGCTGACTTGGCAAAAACAAGTTTGGACAAGTCTGAGCAAGTTTAAACTGGTTTGGTTTTCATGCGTAATTTGCAGATCAGATTACACATGAAAACTTTTTTTAGTTAGTTTTTTAACTTGTAATGTCCAAGACCCAAAGTATTAATTTTATCTGGAAGGATGTGTCTTTTGTCGTCATTAGAGCTTAAAGCAATTTTATTAATAGTTTCTGAGAACAAATCATGTTTTCTACTTCTTATCACATTCATTTGTCTTGTTGCTGGGAGACGGCTGTATAGACAATTTCTATAATTTTCTAATTTTAAAGTCTTATCAATGACAGATTTCTTTAGACCTTCACATTTTTTTACGTCAGAAGAGGTTTCTTTTTGATAAGAATATAATTTTGGTCTAAGACCTACAAATTCTGTAATTTGAGCACCACCGCACTCATCTTTAAAGAAACCTGGAACTTTTTTGTTTAGACCTTTTTTGATATAAGTATTATCAGTCAGTATTTCAGAGGTGTCAAACCATTTTTCAAGATCTGGAGAAATATCTTTGTAAAAGTCTTCAGTTTGAATTTCCTAAAGTAAAGAATCGGTGTCCGTGAAACCAAGTTTTGCTGAGTCGCCATATTTTGGTTTTATATAATTGTAATGAAATTTGTACATTAAAGTTTTGGAAAGATCTAAAATACTCATGCCTGCGTAAATGGGCTTGTTTAATTCTACTTTTGATTTATAATTATGAATCGCAACTAAGTCTTCATCAAATTTAGTAAAGGATTTAAACTCTGGTTTATTAGTTAATTTTCTTAACCTTTTTTCTCTGTCGACCAATTCTACATTGGCTCTTTTTCTGACATTTTCCATTGTTTTTCCAAATACAGAATTATTCATGAGTTTGAAAAAGTCTTTTTCAAATTTATTCTTTGATTCAGCTCCAAGTTTTGTATTCTCTTCAATATAAGGTTTCATAAACGCCGACTCGTAAAATTTTATTCCTTTGTGAATCTTTTTTAAAACGAGTCCTACCTTTAGATATATTTTTAGAGCACGATGATGTGCTACTTATTTTGTTTTATGATTTAGGTTAGGCACAAGTTTTTCTGTTGTGACGTCATCAAGTATAGTTGGAATTTTTTTCAGGTGCAAGAGGATAATCGTTGTGAAGGTCATGAAGATGTTCTGGATATTCTAGGTCTACTTCTAAAATACAACCTTGACCCTCACCAAGATTTTGCCAATTTTCTAATTCTTGAGATTCCATCCACGTAAAACCATGACTAGGAAGAGGTAACATCATTGCCCATCCGTAAAGATTATTTGCGCCCAAGTAAACTATAAAAATACTATGTTTGGCTGGATTATAAAATGTCAAATATTATTTGCTTTGATGTGCCGCTTGGTGATCATAGAAACTCCGCCTCGAATTCCTTGTTCAATCATAAGATGCATATTTTTGTTAGAAAGAAGCTCTAATTTTACTTTTGTTGTTTTAAATAAGCATCCTCAGCTAAACTTGGAGCAGTAAAATACCAAGCAGGATCTAATTTATAATATTTAAGGCACACTTGGCGAAATTGTTCAAAGACATCCGCTAAAACTAAGACGTCTGTTTTTAAATACCGTCAATTGTACTTGAGCTTGGACACACCCCGGCAAAACATGTTCTAATTGGACGCCAAAGTTTGAATGTTTACCCGTTAAAACTTATAAACTTTCTTCTGTAAAGTCGGAGCTTCCCTTCAAATTATTCATTGCTTAATGCGTATTTATGTCTTTTTCGACTTAATATGCATATGGTAAATAAATACGGTGGAAAAAACACCAATATGCATTAAGCAAGGAATGATTTAATGCAAAGTTGCCGACTTTACGGAAGAAAGTTTATAAGTTTCAACGGGTAAACATTCAAACTTTGGCATCCAATTAGAACATGTTTCGCGGGGGTGTGTCCAAGCTCAAGTGCAATTGACGGTATAAGTTGTGATAATCTTGCATTGTAGACATTTTAAAAGGTAAACAAACTTTTTGGGCGTGAAGGTAGTCTTTGTCCGAAATATGCTCATCATTAAGTTTTGAGTAAAAGGCTTCTTTAGGAGGTAAACTTGTGTCCTGCAGTTTTTCGAAGGTGTCTATGTAATCATAAAGGTAAACCCCTTTTCTGGAAAGTAATTCTATGTGGTCTGGAAAATGTCTTTTAAGACAATGTAAATCTTGTAGACCTGCTTGTGTTAAATTTCCAACCAAAGATTCTAGACTAGAACTCATAGATTTGAAAGAGTCTATAAATCTTAATTGCATTGTGACCACGCCTCCTTTTTCATTACGGTCTACTGTAAAATATTTTGTAAAACTTAGATATTTTTCACCAGTTTTTGGATTGCAGCTAACTCTGCCTGGAGTTAGGTATAAAGATTTTATAAACAGATGATAATCATAACCTTTTGAATTATGCATCACAACTGGTATGTTTGATTTTCTAAATTGTAAATTACATTTATTATGAGCGGCACCTTTATACTCACCAGTAAAATGACAGTGGTCTTTAACTTTGTCTGTTTGGTCTAAAGGCTTTTTGCAAATGTGACAAACTGCTGACTCAGCAAAATCTTGTTTGTCTTGCTCAGTTAAAATTTTTTTTTTGGGGTGTTTATAATACTTGCTATAAATTTTTTTAGCTTCTGCTTCTATTTTTTCGAAAAACACTTTTTCAACTTTTTTTTGAGGTTTGTGTGTGATGAACATATTTTGAATCGTAAATTTTATCATCAAAACATTTTACTAAATAACCAAATCTGCTTGGAATGTGTTGTTGATATTGTGTTGTTCCTTGACCTAACTTTTTGTCTAGAGGTTTTGTAATACATTCAAAATCAGAGTAAATAACAAACGGAACCTTTGTTTTTCGAGCGTGATTTTTAAAGCTGACAAAAGTGCCAGGTTTTGGATAAACTGCTTTGGTGGGAACATGTTTTCTGCAATAATCTTTGCGCTCATTTAATCAGTCTTCTGTATAAAAATGTTGTAAACAAAAATCACAAACATAATGTTTCACTTTTTGCTTAGTTAATAATGTCCCAGTTATCTACTAAAATTATTTATATATACATAATGTTTTTCATCTAAGAGCATGAGGCAAATAGCTGGATCATCATGCATATTAGTACCCATGGGGAATACCCGGTCTTTGTCATTATAACCGAATAAATTTATTTTGATGTTATTTCTCTTCTCAAATTTCTTTATATCATCAACAGGTGTCGGAAATCTTACACCCATCCAATCAAAATCTTTTGAATGACTTATGGTGTTGTGTGTAATTTTCTCACGGTGAGGATCTCCTGTTTTTGTTGATGTTGCTATATGAACAGCCCACTTGAAGCATTGTTGATCGTTGGCAAAGTTATTCTTTGGATTAATAATTGCCTTTTTATTTGCCAACCACTTTGGTGTTGGAATGTAAGAAGATCCTTGGAGGGGATCATATTTTTCTACGTGAATTTGAAGTTTTTAAATTTTATCAAGCTCCCATCCAGAACCTTTTTTCCGTTCTTCTACAAACTCATTTAAAATCATTTGCACCATAATATCATAAAGTTCGTCTACGTCTGATCCGGGAAGTATTCTATGATAAGATGAGCTGAAATAACCAAGTTCTTTGTCTACAATTTCATCTGTTGTTGGATCTCTTTTCACCATTTTACCAACTAAAATAAGCTCCATTTTATGGTTCTCATGTGATTTTATAAGTTTTTTCACATGTGGAGCCATATAATTTCTTAACCAGGCGTCTGGATCAATATATTTTTCTCTGCATTTTATAACAAAAGTTTTGAGGCGACCTTTCATAGCAGTATCTAAAAGTTTAACAACTTCCGGTTCTTCAGGCTCAGATTTTTCTTCAAATAATTTCATAATTTTACTCTTCATCTTTTTATAATTATCAGAAACCTTGGTTTTAATAGGTTTTGGAACAAAGTCCACAAGCCAATCGTAAAATTCATTCAACTTTTTCTTGATAGCTTGTTTTTTAGTTCTTGGAAGTGGAATAGGTTTTGGGGGTAAATATTTTGTGGGTTTTTAACGTTCAACACCAATTTCTTTTATAGGTCTATCAAGTAAATGACTCATTCTTGAGCGAGATCTTGGAACTGGTCTTTCAAGTTTTGGAACATGTTTTATATATTTATCTACATATCTATTTATATAACTTGTGACTAAATCTACGGTGGCATCACCATAATTTTCTTTGTTTAAAGGGGAACTCCAATCCAAAAACATGTTGAGCTTAATTTAAAGATAAGACCTTGAATAGATTGTCTTTGAAGTATTTCGGTCTGAATGCAAATAATAAAGGAGAAATGCTTCGTCAAAGTTTGAGATTTTCGCTAATTTCGCCGCCATATTGTCTTTTGCCTGGCAGACGCATAAGCGGTCAGCATGCTAAATTTGTGACTTCATTGAGTGCTTCGCAGTAAGTGCGGTTATGTTTTTATAAACACAAACCATGTATTTCATCGTGAATATCGATAATTTCAGTTCATATAGGGCGACCTTTTACATTCAAGTGACTCCACTTCTTCAAGTAAGAGTGTAAATTATATGGATACAAATATTTTGCAAAACGGTGAAGTTTTGGCCTAAGTCCAACTCTGAAGACGGCGCGATTTATACAATATGCTGACAATCTCTTAGTCTGCGAACCCAAACGTCATTTTCCACGCTCGTTCGCTCGCTCAAAAATTAACGTCTGCGAACCCGAGCGAGATTTCGATTTCCGTGACGTGTATCTGTTGTGTTTGATTAGCCAATGAGATTGTGCTGTAGTGAAGGTCACGCCACAGGTCACGCTCTCATTGGTCAGGCTGGCTCTCTGATTTTAAGAGCTACTTGCTGATTGGCCAACGTCACGGAAATCGAAATCTCGCTCGGGTTCGCAGACGTTAATTTTCGAGCGAGCGAACGAGCGTGGAAAATGACGTCTGGGTTCGCAGACTAACAATCTCTGTGATAACTTGTATTTGTGCCATTAGTCTTTGGACTACCATTGATGCATAAAGAACCGAATAATGTGACATTTTACTGAAGCAAGTTTATTTTACACAATTTTATAGCACGCCAGAACATGTAAATTTCAATGTACTGCGAACTATGATCTTGCTTCGAAGCACTCAATGACATCACAAATTTAGCGCGCTGACCGCTTATGCGTCTGCCAGACAAAAGGCAATATGGCGGAAAAATTACAAACTTTGATAAAGCGTTTCTCCTTTATTATTTACATTTAGATCGAAATACTTCACAGACTATCTATTCAAGGTCTTATCTTTCATTTAAGGCCAACTTGCTTTTGGACTGGAGTTCCCCTTTAATGTATTTTCTAATGTGTTAAGATACTTTTTCATATTTTTTGTACCCTATCTATCTACTTTACTATCTAGTTTATGAAGCTCTTTATCTACTTTTGTAAATATATTATTGTTTTGCATTGCTTGGTTTGTAAGTTTTGTTCTTGGTCTTGGTGTAGGTCTTTGGTTTGTGTCTAAATGATTAATGATGTACTCTTGACCACTCGGTTTTATTTTATAACTCCCCTGAGGTCTACCTACATTTTTTCTACTCGTTTGTACTTGTCTAAATCTATCTAATGCTTGTTTTGATGACGTATTTGATCCAACTGATTTTAAGGCATCAGCCTTAGACTCATTTATGTAGTGGAACATCTGATTTTCATTCGTAAATCCTGGTAGATCTTGTGGTGTATAGTAATCCTCTTCTGAAAGCTTTACGATTTCTCTCCCTGTTAAAGTTTCTTCACCTCTTATTACCTCACGTTTTGGTTTGGGAATTCCCCACGCAACAGGCTTCTTTACTTTTTCAGTAGTGATAGTGTTCTCCATGCGTCTTGGCCTCTTTAATGCTGATTCTAAGTTAACTTTAGGATGTAGTTTCGATCTCTCAAAAGCAGTCTTATTAGGCTTATTATATAGTTTAGCTTTCCTAAATATGCTAGGCTCTTTATATATTGGAAGACCTCCATACTTTTTTATTTGATTGTTTTGTTGGTTGTTTGACATATTTTTATTCTTGCTATATATCGTCGAATTATTTTGTGCACTCATGCGAGCAGTATGTAAATTAGGTTCCTTCTCTACTTGAGATGGTTCCGCTTTAACTTGTTCAACTCGTCTTGGCTTGTATTTATACTTATTTAAGTATTCTAACTCGTTCTTTCTCTTCTTTAAAGCATGTTCTTCAATCGTCTTTTTCCTTCTTATTTCTAACTCTGATGTGTCTTTTACTTCCTCGCTTATTTTCCATTTAATTGGACCATGTTCCTTTAGGTATTGTAGTTCTCTATCTTCTTTAGATATTCTTGAATCTTCAATATCAATTATTGGATACTTAATCTGTCTCTCCCTAAGTCGAACCGGTATCTCCTTATTTTCTGACTTTGTCTTTGAGTTTGTTCGGTGGCACTTGTCTCATTACTACACAACATATATCCTTACCCAAAAAAATTAAAGTATCACAGATCTGAACACCACATATACCATTGTAAACCATGGTTGAGAACGCACATAACTGTTTGTCCACACGTAGGGTGATCAGATGTTACACAAAGATTAATTTGCCAAATGGCAAAGAGAGTCTGGAGCTTTTCAATTATTTTTACCTGCACATCTTGCACATTTTTCACCATAACAGCTTTTCGAATGAGGGCTATTTGACCACCTTTGATGCCACAAGCTCTGAGTAAGTCATCTGAAGTTGTTTCCAGTACCTCGGCTGTGTAAAACTACGAAACAGCAAACCCAACATTTGCATTAATATTACTGGCATGCACATGACCATTGCACATACCATAATTGTATTGTATTGTGTATAAGTTAATACACAAGAGAAAAAAGAAGATAATTCATTCAATAGGGATTAACCTCAACTTTACCAACCTCTTCATCCTCGAGAATAGAAACCGCAGTTTCTTTGACTCTGGTGTCTTGAAGGGATGCCAGTAATGCACAATCCATCCTTGAATGCTAAAGTAATGTTTCAAAATAAACACTGATAAGTCAAAGATTGATATCACAAAAAAATTAGAATAGTTTAGTGAAGGTCAACTTCAATTGATATTTGAACATATAAACACAAAAAGGTGTGGCAACAGTAAATACTGAATTTTCCATTGCCTCAGATAAAAAAGTATATGGTCTCTGATAGGGCGAAGGTTTTCTAACCTTAATATTGATTCCTGAATCGATTTCCCCAGATCTTGCCAACGAATTTTTGATAAGTATAGTCGGTCTGAAGTGCTCTCAAACGCTGTCTTGAAACGAACAAATGCCAAAGAATTTCGAATTTTGCGGTTTCAGATTATGCCAGCTGTGACTCGACAGTTTTTCGCATCCAATTATGGAAAAAACCACGAACAGGTGAAACTACTGTGCCTGAACACGGGTGGGCTAATCATGAAGTCATACCCACATATACAGGGGTAATAGCCTGGGTGAGATCACATATGATATGCCTTTTTTTGAAAGGCCCACACAGTATACAATATGTCATGCTATCGTTGTAGTATTTGCTTGGAATTCATAGCTGAATCAATTCACTCGCTTACGAAACATTGGTCGTATCCACAGGAATGAACCTAACTTTCATGTTGTATGTGAAACTGAAAGCTGTGCTAAAACGTACAAAATTTTTTGGTCATTTCGAAATCATCTCACTTTGAATGCAATACAGTTGCTTGGACTTGTTAACACCAAGCACTTGAAGAAATATGGTGCGAATGCAATTTTTGAGGTGTTCATGGAAGATTTACATAAGCTGGTGCAGGTACATATTATATAAGACATGCTTAGTTTTTCACTTTGCCTGACATTATAATATTGCTTTAATGAAGGCCATAAAAAAACTAAATGTGTGCACAATTTTGCATGATTAGATTGTGTGAGATTTTGAAAAATCCTCATTGCCCAATGCTTTTGCTGATTTTGTAGGATGATGGATTCGAGTTCATCATTAAAGGTGAAGTAAGATGTCTTTGTGGAACAATCACTTTCATTTCTGGTGACAATCTAGGATCCCAGTTGATTGGTGGTTTCAAACAAGGCTCTCAGTCCCACCGAAAGTGT
>JAOBYK011045312.1:0-23753 GCA_025434845.1 Phenganax subtilis | reverse complement strand
GAATTTGACGTCATACGTAACCCACGATAGCCGAAAGGACACCGGGAAAAAAAGTTCTCAAGGTGCAACAGCAAGGCAAAATGGAGGAAGAAGCAGTAAAACGACTCTAGTATCGAGACACATCGATAGACCATTTCTCCGTCCATGTTCTACGTCGCGCCAAGGTCAAGAAGCCGCTTCTGCGGGAGTCCAGATTGCCCAAGATGCACATGCAGACACAATCGAGGAAAATCGAGTCCAGCAACGAAGTCATATGTCTTCTACCTTGGCACATCAACATGGAGAACTTCAGCATTTATCTTAGGTTTCAGAAACTCATGTTGACCTTTCTCGGCAATTCAGCAGTACTTGCGGACCAGAAGTCGCACAAACACAGCATTTCCCAACCGATCAACGAATAAGACCACAAGCAACGCCATCAATGCCTTTACAACAGCCCTCAGGGTTTCTTCAGCCTCATCATAGGTCACCATACCGACATCCATACACCCCTCAACCTTCCTATGGAACATTTGAGGTACATCTGCTGCAGTTTTGTCCTCCTGCTGTACGAGTTTGCTTTGGTTGTTTTAAAAACTTGAAGCCTGGAAACAATATACCAAATAGTCCTCATGATATAGTTATTGTGTCGAGATTGATGAGGGAATTCACGCATCCTGTGACTGGAGAAAAGGTCAAAAAAGAGGGAAATGTTTATTTCCATGCTAATACAAGTTGTATTTTGGCAAAACAGCCATGTTTCCAACCAAGCATAGTCACTCTTGCAAATTGGGTGGCTTCGAAACTCGCAACTCAACATGTGATACTATTAAGACAATTAGGAATGAACATTTAGAGATTACTAATTCCGGCTTGTATTATTCCTTTGTGCTTCTATGACTTGACTTTTCTCAGTCCTTCATTTGCTCAGGGACTTTTCTCCCAAATGCACAAATTAAACAATCAACAAACATTTAAGCAGTATTATATAATGTTCAAGGTATGTTCATATGGGTCGGGCTTGCCTAGTAGCACCAAGAATCTCTCTTCGTAATTTGCTCACATTATTTTGCTGTTTTTATGCTTCATCCGCGTTTTATTCCAGAGGATAAAACGCGGATATGGCTTTAGAAGAGCCATTTTGGTGTTTTTGTGCTTCATAAAACGCGGATATGGCTTTAGAAGAGCCAATTTGCCGTTTTTATGCTTCATCCGCGTTTTATTCCAGAGGATAAAACGCGGATATGGCTTTAGATGCACGATTCAGGAGAAAATAGTTTTCATCCGTCCGTCCGTCCGTCCGTCTGTCCGTCCGTAAGTCAACTAATCGGTCCATCCGTCCGTCCATCCGTCCGTCCGTATCCGCGTTTTAACCTAACCCGATTCAAAGCAGCTTATTTAAATGCCCTTTCGTCGAAGGAGCAACGTTGAATTTTAATGTAAACGACATAGCTTTAAATAACTGGTATCCAAAGTCAGTAAAAAGCCATATTTCAATATAAGAATTGAGTATAGTTTTCACTGGTTAAATATAACTGGGTTCTGCATGGAGAAGAAAGGTGGTGAATTGTAATCCATTGCGGATGCTATGTGGTTGCTTTATTGCGAAAATAAGGCATGATAGAAAAAACGGAGTGTACGACTGGAAGACGGGGAACCGATCACGGACTACGGATTACGGATTGTCACTATTCAGGTAGACAATCGCTTTTAGCAAGACTCGGCGTCATTTACCATGACAGAGGGCTTGGTAGAAGACACTGAGTCTGTCTAAAATGTTTTCATGTGCGTTTGGCTATCGAGTTTAACAATACTTCTCAATACTCCACTATGCAAGTGTGCTGTGTAAAAACACGGAGTCTGTCTTTAAGTATCGATTTTAGCTAATTTCAAACTTCAACCACCAGTAGCTAGAACGGTATTTTACCTTTATCCATCGTGGTGAAAGGCTGGGAAAATCAACTCCAATCTTTGTTAAAATGCATAGCTTTTATATTACCAACTCTTTGCTGTATACCTCACTAAGTATCTTTGAATATACTTTCGTTTAATTCTAACGAACTGGAATATAGGGAGTTCTCTTTAAATCATGCCACCGAATGGAGGCAGTCATTCTTAAAAAGTTTGCCAGTACGTTAGGTGAAGATAAAAATATATTCCCTAAAGACGAGAAACTAATCAACTGTGCTTGACATTTAAATATTGTTTGGTTTAAAGCATTTTACGAGGTACTATGTGGGAAAACGCTGGAATTTGTGTGTTTCAATTTTTCGAGGTCAGAACTTCTAAAACTGGGAGTAATCTGGCATATCGACTGCAATAAAGCACAGTTAAGCGATATGTTAATTGTTTTGCACAAAAAAGGTCTTGGTGCGTAGGAAGCTTCGGCGTGCTAAAAAATTGTGAGCTTAGGCAGAAAAAACTCGAACTCTCCGAAGTACTCTCTCAGTCAAACTCGTTGGAGGAACCAGTAAACCAATCATACTTGCCCAATGTGTACTTCCAACGTGTACAAGTGAAGTTTCTATGCGGTTGCTAAGCTGTTGTATTTGGTGACTTTGTTCTCTTTCTTTGTTCTTCCGTAATGGTATTAAGAAATATTGAAAAATCATGTAAATTAACTGTTATAAAACACTGCTAAGCCTTACGTGAACGACTCTCACGATGATGTTAATTTATGGAAAACAAATCAACGTTGAGAATACTATTGCATACACTTAGTATTTTCAAGTTGTGTTACCTGATAGTATACACTAGTGCCTAAACAACCCAAATGTGCGTATATTTGGCAACTATTGGTTAATTGTTGGTTAATTGTTGGTTCAATGTTTTGTGATCACCTGTCAAAATGTACAATTGCCTCGAGTGTACGATGATAACTAACAATAGTTATTATTTTTCTAGCATTTTGCCAATACATGTTGAGCTATCGCCTGTTTTAACATCAGAAAGCTAAAAATGTTTCTAATTTAACGCTAACGAATTCAAAAATATTTTCTACAGGAATTTCATTTAGAATTTATGTATGAATTTTCAAAATAAATTTGCCGTATGATCTTCAAAAAGAGTTTGTATAGGAAATTTAGTTTCGGTTAAGTCTTTGGTTTCTTTTCAGTTTTATTATAGGACATTCGCTTAAGTCTTTGGTTTCTCCTCAGTTTTATTATAGGACATATTTAGGAGTTTGAGTGTGAATCGAGTTTCCTGCAGGAAATTAACAATTCTATAGGGACGTGAACGGGAAACTTAACTTTATAGGAATTCCTATAGCATCCTATTTGGAGTATTCGTGCAGTTCTATAGTAATTCTAAACAAGCACTGCCATGGTACACAAGGTGGAATCTTGTTAAAATCAATAGAGGAATGCCCAGGGGCACTTTTTAGACAGACACCGTGTTTTCTACCAAGCTCCCTGGCATGGTAGATAATGCAGAGTCTTGTTAAAATCGATTCAGGTGGAATTGCAACAATCTGTAATCCATAGTTTGTACCCCCGCACTCCATCTTTTCTACCATATGCGACAATAAGATAAAGGCGAGAATCCACTCAACTGCCTTTTGAGATTGGTTTCAAAATGCTAGCTTGGACTAGCATCAAGAGATGTCAGTGAACATTTAGGAGAAATTTACTTTCACCTATTTATCCGCGTTGCACTTTAAATGCAGTACATTTCGTGCAAAGCTTTAACGATTAATAGAAAAGACTGTAACGGATTTTTTCATAAAAAAGTTGCAACTTTTTACAACCAAACAAATGAAAATTTAAAAGCTCATGCCAACCTAGCTTTTTGCATGCAAACCTCCTGCATATTTGTCGTATACGGTTTCATAGTTAAGTACAAAGAAATTTGGAAAGTTGTTTGTTATACACTTTGACAACATGCAATGAAAACCACACAACCCTTGTCGCGGAATTAAAGGTTAAATCTCTCAAACAGAGCCCACATTTCAAAACAGCACGCGCAGAAGGTAAAATAGCCAAGCTTGCCTTCTTACGAATAAATTTGCAACTGTTTTATTGATTGCATTGTCTAAGAAGGTGATGCATTGACACTACAAAGAAAACAAAATGACTGGGTCTGATGCCATGGTAACGCGAAACATTATAACATTTCAAATGCGCCATGATATTAAAATCATCGTGAAAAAAACACTACCCATCTTTTTTATATCTATCTTTTCCATACCCGTATTTCCATACCTGTCTATGCATATTCGTCTATCTGTGTCCATCTATCTGTACCCATCTTTTCCAGTAAACTGCTTTAACATTTGTATTCAGTTTAACATTGGTCCTTCCAGCTTCCGGCAGAGTGTCACAGGAAATTGGTCATTCTCAGCGCATTAATTTTTTTGACTTCCAGGCTTGTCCAACGTACTTTGACAGCAGATCGATTTGCTGCACAACACGGGTACTCTCTAGTATAACATTAAATCAGCTTGACCGAGATGAGCTAGCCAATGTATTCAAGAGTAAGGAAGTTCTTCAAGACATATAGGTGAATTAAGTGAAGTACTTTTAGTTTATGCTCGTCCAGATTCATATTGCATGCATTTCCAGAAATGAAAAAAGAAAATGACGCTCACGGTTTTCAAAATGATGTATCAACTTAAACTGCTGCGGCCTCCACATTTTTTTTGCATTTTTTTATTTGTATAGGGAATAATGCTCTAGTGCTTATCGAATGACGAGACGGAGCTACAACCTTGGTCCATGCTTCTAAAGTCTTGTCATGCTTCGTTTACAGTTGAAGCCAATTTGAAAAAACTTAGCGAACACAGTCAAGCAGCAACGGCCGACAAAGCTCCAGGAAATGAATCTGGGATGCCTTAGACTCAACCAAATCCAGTAAAGCATATGTACTGTCCACTGTGTTAGTAAGAATATAATTGTAATTTCGCCTCATGGGTTATTTACTACTGTTGCAGCTGTGGGCAAGTGCTGCAGGCTCCTATGAGCATACGCAATTTGTGTCAAACAGCTTTTCGCTTACCAGGTTGCTTCTTGGCGTATATAGAGAAGCTACACTGCAAAAAATCCATGAGTAAATACTACTCTATTTTCGAGTATCAGCTGCGTTTACGCAAAAACAGGAGTTAATTTTACTCCATGTTGAGTTTCAAATTTGAGCAGAAGTTAATGAGTAATGCTTACGCAAAGTCGAGAGTATATTTTACTCAGCAAAGATTAAATGGAAAATACTGTTTACTCAAAGGTTGAGTAAGTCTACTGTACTCAATATTTTGCGTAAAAACAAGACTTTACTCATTAAAGGAGTAAAGTTTTTTTGTACTCCATTTCTGAGTAAACGCACTTTCCAAGTTTACTCAATATGTTGAGTACACTTACAGAGTAAACTTCTCGGAGTAAAGTAAAAAGAACGAAAATACTTGTGTGACTAAAAGACACAACGCATGCAAGCCAAAATAACTCCCAATATGAAAATGGCAAAGATTTTTGATTAGTCCAAAATCTTTTTGAAGTTTATTATACAATTATATTTTTTACCTATTAAACAACCTTTTACTGTTCCAAGCCTTAAATTTTCGAACGACGAAGGAGCATACAAAACGGCTATAGTATACGCAATATATTAGCAGGAAACCAAGAAAGTCGAAACATGGAGGCTGAAAAAAATTACGCAGTATCCGTACTGAAGAGACTTGGAAAAGCAATGGCAAACAAAAGCATCAAAAATTTTATTTGCTGTAGCAATCCTATGGAGACGAGACTTCTGCTAGCGTTGGACAGCGCGTAAAAATATATATATTACAGGCAGTTTCTTTAACAGCTGAGGAAACGTTTTTCTTGCAACGTAATTGTTTGAAGTCACTTAACAACATTCCTATGGGACAATTACTGCACACGTTCTAGTTTGAATAATTTCATGGCAGATGCAATTCATCAACCAATCAAATTTTGATACTATTGAGCGCTTTGTTTCAAATTTCACCGACGGTCGCAATGTTTGTCTCATGCTGCCGCTGTCTTTGTCTATTCGATAAAAAATGTGTTCTTTCAAAGATTCAAGTTGCGTTATTAGCTAAATTCTTGATATATGCTCAGCACTGAAGAAGATATGCAAACATGGCCTGTTATTGGCGAGTACTGTCGGACTATTAAAGGTATGGAATCATTAGAGTTTTTATACACGAGTTATATACATACGACATGCGTTTGAAAGGCTGCTTTTCAAACTACTTTCCAGTGGTGTGTTTTTATATACGCGCATACTAGCAAATAAGACTTAAGACTTGGTAATTGTGGAGGCACATGCAGCTTCCTAAATTATTTGCTTGGATAAACGACGACTGCAATCAAAAACATGTCACACGGCTTTTATACTTGTCTTCTTAACAAATAGGTAACAATGCGAGTTACCTTCCTCTAGTAGAGCTCAAATCTTAGTAAATGGCCGTTTGAAGTCAGTTTTTAAAGTATTCTCTGGTTAGTTAAGCATGGTGTATTAAGTTCTCTGCACTGCACACATGTATTTGTTTAGAAAACATGACTGATGGTGATGCCCTTCGAAAGAAGCTTGACGGAAACAGAAAGATTTGATAACAGAGGCGCCCATTTCCAGAGAGATTGATGATATTATTATCAAGCCCAAAAGAGCTCGTGCCGTTAACTGACGCACTGCCAACCGCTTTACAAAATACCAACAGTCAAGCAAGCATGGGAGATCAACTGATCAAGTGGATCCTGAAAGGTTTGACTATTGTTTATATTTTATTCGTGAGTCAAACATGTACACACTAACTCAAATACACAAATAATATGGTTTTGCTTTCATACGTTCATGTTAAAGATTTTGCTTATAGTTGTTCGGCAATCTTTGCACGGTGTGTTGCCATTAATACAATTGCATTGCCTGCGTGTGATGTATTTCTTTGCACTGATTATAGCATATACTTTGCTACTGACATTTCATAAGGTTTAATAACAGAATTTTTTTGTTCAATGTAGGATGTCGCAGATTTTTGTTCGGTTACTGTCAGCGCCCATGAAAAGCATCCAAAAAGTCCTTGTCAACGACAACCCAATAAGTAGACGAAATGAGAGATTGTAACTGAAAATCGACTGATATGTGCAGTTGAAGGGCCGCTTGTGAATGCCATCGTAAGCTGCATGCGACAGCTCTTAAATTTGTTAACAAACTTGATAATATGTAGATAGTTTAGTTCAAATGTATGTATTTGCTATTCCACAATCACGTCCATTTGTTTGGAATTTTATTTTATATATTTATTGCAACATGCGTAGTTTTAAATATATGTTTAACTAACTATAATGCAATGAATTTATTTACTCCAGATAACTGCGACGGGTGTTATTTCTTTGGTACAGCGCGCACAATCTTGTGTATACATTACTCATCTTGTCTAGTAAGTTTATTCACAAGCTGCGTAATGGTAGCGTTTATTCAAATTTAAGAGTAACTATGGGTGCATTACATCTGAGTAACCTGTACTCAATTTACTAGTAATGTGTGCTTAATTTTTGAGTAAACAATTTCATTATATTGCGTAGAATTTACTCAGATATATGAGTACAATTAAGTCAAAAGCTTGAGTGTATTCTACTCCGTTTCTAGAGTTACTTTTTATAAGTAATTTTTATCGACTTATTAGTTCTAATTTAACTAAACATGGAAGTAAGATTTATGTTTGCGACTTTTGTTTTCAACATATTTACAATGAAGACAAACTCAACGAGCACAAAGATTATTGCAGAAAACATGTTCCTACAAAAGCAGAGTATCCAAAACCTGGTACTTTTATAAGTTTCAAGAATTATACTAACAAATTTATACAACCTTTTATAATTTATGCAGATTTTGCGTGTATTACGAAACCTATAGAAAACAAAATAGGTGAAAACACAATACAATATCAACATCATATTCCTAGCGGATTTTGTCACTTAATAAAGTGTTTTGACAATTCCATTTATGAACCCAAATTAAGAACTTATACACACGAACCAAATAATCCAAAAACTGTACAGGAGGTGTTTGTTGAAGCACTTGAATCTGAGACGAAAAATATTTACAATACGTTCTACTAACATCCAAACAATATGATTTTCACAGAACAAGATAAACAAGGTCTTGATGACTCAACAATTTGCCACATTTGCGAAAAACATTTTGGATATAAAAAAAATGATCTAAAAGACTCAGGCAAATATTGTCTGGATAAAGTTAGAGATCATTGTCATTTCTCAGGAAAATACAGAGGCGCCGCTCATAATAAGTGTAATCTCCGGCTTAAGAAATCAAATGTTATTCCAGTTTTGTTTCATAATTCAGAAGGTTATGATTCTCACTTATTTATAAAACCTCTAAATGAAACCCCAGGTCAAGTAAACTGTATTCCAAAGACTGGAGAAAAATATAAATTTTACAAAATATGTTCCTGTAGACAACAACCATGGCAAAAAAGATTCACATCAATTAAGATTTATATATTCTTTTAAGTTTATGGCATCTAGTTTAAGTTCATTTGTGGATAATTTACCACACGACAGCATACATTGTCTTAAAAGATATTATCCAGATCACGCGGAATTGCTTTCTAGAAAAGGGGTTTACCCTTATGATTACGTAAGTATTTTTGATAGACTCAAAGATACAAGTTTACCGTCTAAAGAATCCTTTTATTCAAAACTTAATGATGAAAACATTTCTGATAAAGACTATCCTCATGCGCAAGAAGTTTGGAATGCATTTAATATGATATCGATAAAAGATTATCATGACTTGTATTTAAAAACGGATGTTCTACTTTTAGCCGATGTATTTGAGGAATTTAGAAGAGTGTGTCATAAAAATTACAATTTAGATCCTGCTCATTACTTTACTGTTCCAAGTTTAGCCTGGGATGCGTGTATGTATCTCATGATAGAAAAAGGAATCAGGGGGTGTGTGTCTATGATTAAAAAGTGACACATCACAGCAAATAACAAATATCTTTCAGATTATGATCCAACTTTACCTAGTATTTTCGTCCCATACTTAGACGTAAACAACCTCTACGGGTGGGCTATGATGATGAATCTTCCTACTCACGGGTTTGAGTGGATGATGCCATCAGAACTTGATAATTGGCAAAATCTAGGCCCAGATCAACGTTGTATCCTTGAAGTAGACCCAGATTATCCTGAAAGTCTTCATGACTTGCACAATGATATTCCCCTAGCACCAGAAAGAATTCAAACTATGACTACAGAAAAACTTGTTCTTACTTTAAACCCTAAAAAAAATTACGTAGTCCATCATTTTGCTCTGAAAAAGTATCTTGAGAAAGGTTTAATCCTAAAAAAGATTCACAAAGGAATAAAATTCTACGAGTCTCAATGGTTGAAACCTTATATAGAAAAGAACACAAATCTCAGAGCTGCTTCAAAGAATAAATTCGAAAAGGATTTCTTCGAACTCATGAACAACAGTGTATTTGGTAAAACCATGGAAAATATTCGAAAAAGAGCCAATGTGGAGTTGGGGAATGAAAAATGGAGACTTAGAAAAATAACAAAGAAACAAGAGTTTAAATCTGTAACAATATTTAATGAAAACTTAGTTGCGTCTCATAGTTATAAAACAAAAATTTTTCTAAATAAACCTAATTAAGTGGGTATGAGTATTTTAGATATTTCAAAAAGTCTCATCTATGATTTCCATTATAATTCTATAAAACCAAAATATGCTGACAAAGCCAAACTCGGTTTCACAAACACGGATTCTTTACTCTACGAAATTGAGACCAAGGACTTCTACAAGGATATTTCCCCAGATTTAAAATCAAAATTTGATACTTCAGAAATCGTAGTAGATAACCCATACATTTAAAAAGGGACTTTAGAGAAACTTCCGGAGTAAGATTAAATAAAAAAGTTCCCGGATTTATGAAAGATGAATGTGGAGGCACTCAAATTATAGAATTTGTTGGAATAAGAGCCAAGTTATATTCTTATCAAAAAGAAAAGACAAACGGAGGGAGTTTAGAGGTCAGAAAATGTGAGGGTCTAAAAAAATCGGTCATAGATAAAACTTTAAGATTAGAACATTATAGAAATTGTTTATACTCAGAACTTCCTCAAACAAGATCTATGAATAAGATAAGACACAGAAAACACGACTTGTTTTCAGAAACAATGAACAAAGTTGCCTTGAGTTCTGATGATGACAAAAGAATCATATTACCAAATAAAGTGATAACATTATCCATTGGTCACTACAAAACTGGATAAAAAAAAAGTTTCCATGTGTAGCCTGACACCCAAGTTACACATGGAAACCAAACTTATCTAGGCACGCTCGCCTATTTTCTCAACTTTATAAATATCACGTTGAATATTTAAATCTATTTTTTTGTCATAAGCCATTCTAATAGCTCTAGAAGAGACTCCAAAAAAACTCGGCTGCTTTGTTTATACTTGGAAAAACTTCTGTCCACGCAGAACTTAAATGAGTTATTCTTGTTTCCTTTTGCATTTATTTTTAAAAATAACTAATAGTTTTTCCTAAAATCCAACCCCCAACGAGACCTAAAAAACCAGAAACGACATGTTGATACTCCATCATTTCATTTGAAGGTTTGTAGTAGTCATCTAATACAGGCTGCCTAGAAAAGTCCAACTCTTCTTCGTGGAGTTGTCTTAAAGATTCGTTTGTTGTATTGATGTCTTGATTTGCGTCTGAAAGTTCTTGCCGAAGTCTTGTTAACTTGTCTTTTTTTGCTGTTTCTCTTTCAAACCACTTTTCTATTTCAGTAGCTAGTTTTTCAAGAGCCAAATTATGTCTCTTCATTTCTTTTTCATAGCCATTGTGCTTCAATTTACTAAATAAAAATCTGGCACCTGCAAAAGCAAACGCATTGAAAATTCCACTTACTGCTGTAGAAGCCATTTATTTGTTGTCAATTTTATCAGGAATACTTTTTTTGTCTTAGAGGTATTTTATCAAAACTGATCCAATCATAACTGCTCCCGCAAGTTTTAAAGTTCCAATAACAATTTGCGGCGTGCCAAGAGGTTCTCCAATTACTTTTTTGCTTGCCATAGAGACTCCCACAGCTGCCAAAGTCAAGACGGCTGCATTGTAAATTTGATTAAAAATTTTAGTCTCGTTGCTACTCATTTATTTTATAATCTAATTGTCAAATGTATCCAGTTTAATAAGATTAGGTTCTGTTTTTTCAATGATGGGGCTAAGAGGTCTTATATTTGGTTGTAGTTTTTTATGAAGATATTTTATATAACAATATATTTCAAATCCAAGAATAGAGATTACACCAATAATATTGAAATACCCATAAGTGACGTCATCAGACGTATTTAGTTCTTCTTGAAGTTTCTTTTTGTCTCTTTTGCTTTTCTAGAAAGTTCTGCTAGACGTTTTGCTGATTCAACTTTCTTTGGATCTTTGACTTTGTTTTCCGTAGTTAGTATTGTGGATTGCATAATACCTTGTTGTGGTTGTGCAACAGCTGGTTCTTGTAGACGCATTTATTTAATAAGTTCTACTAGAAATCTCTTTAAAATTCGACCGGTTGAAGGAGTTTCTCTTGAAATCTACTTAAAATCTGACTAAGCAAACTGTAAACAACTTTATAGTAATAACCAAGTAAAAAAATTTCTACTAGAAATGTACTTAGAATCTCCAGGCAAGTCTAGACTTGTTCTTACGTTGTGGCACCATCAGAGACTGTTTCTACAGCAACCTTTAAATTAGACTCATTTCCATGATAATTTCCCGCCGTTTTTGGAACTTGTATATAAAACATGATGACGTCGTTGATATTAATAGTTGTTTTCCTCAAGATTAAACGAAATCCCTAAAGGCATAACTTGAAATCCGCCAAATTTAATGTCTTTTTTCTGTATTCTTACTACTTTTTTATCACTTAATTCTTCGAGTCTGTTTTTCATACAAATACAAATGCTATATTTGATAGTAAAATCCGTATTTTCACTGTCATTATCAAATGTGTGATTTAGTAAAGTTACTTTTGTATTTTTATTAATATCCTTCAAGTAAATCGATGTCGCAGGATAATCAGAATTAATCGATTTTGGTAAATGCCAAGTTGTTTCTATTATTTTTAAATAAGAGAAATTATACAAGTATGTTTTTACACAAGATTGTTTTTTGTTAGTTTCTTTTTCATAACCATAATTTAAAGTCATTTATTTATAAAATATATTTTGCAAAAACTAAACCTATTATCAACATTACACCTGCTGCGGCTAAATGATCTTTTTGCGTTACAGTTGAGTTTTTACCACAAATTTTTTGCACAACTTTGGGGTTTTCTTGCCTCACAACAAAACTGTTTTGCATAACTTCGGTGTTGTCTTGCATAACAACTTGATTAAGTTGTGCGTTTTTACCCAATTTCATACTAGATGAGGCGGTTTTTAAAATGTTGTTAAATCCTTCTTTAGGTTTATCTAGAATAATTAAATTTGATGGAACTAAAATTAACCCTGGGCTGATTACCATAATTATTTAATACAACGTTTGTATCTTGAATTGCTTTTCTCATATTACTTATTGTTATAGTTGGATCATCTTCCACAACAGTGTCTTGTACGAGTTTATGGAAGACGTCTTGAGTCTGAAAACTTTTTGCGCCTTTGTTCACAATTGACCATCTTGTTTTGGTTTGCGATCCTAATATACAATAGACATAGCTTTCCATTGCTTTTTGTAGACGTTTTTGACCAAGTTGCATAAGTCCATCAGAAGTTTGTTTTATAAAAAATTTCCAATCTTCTGATTCAGACTTTGGTACTACTTTATCGATATATTCATATCCAATTCCTTAAATTCCCATAGATCTGTTATTTTTAGGAAATACATAATGATATTTTCTTACTCCAGGATTATCTTCTAGGAAACTAGAAATTGTTTCATGAGTATGTTTCAACTTATATTTCCAAACCTTTTTACTAAGAATATTTTTCTGTATCAACTTCAAGTCGTTTTTGTTGATGTAAGCGCTTAATTTGTTTGGATATCTCAAGAGCATCCTCATGTGATAATAAAAGTAATATTTGGCGATACTTGAAATAATTTTTGGTTGATTCTTTGTATTAAAGTGTTGTAATGAAAGTCCTGATTTGTAAGATAAAACATAAGCAGCAACTAAACTTGTAAAATAAGGATCCTCGCTCTTAAACTTTAGCTTTGTGACGTCATCAGGGGTGGGATTTCCCCATTTGACATTAAGAGGCTCAAGATGGCATTTAAAGTAGTCATTTTCATTGACATAAATATCAAATGTCTCAAAGTCAACTTTGTTGTCATCAAGTTTTAATCCTGTAATTGTACCTCTTGAGTTCCAAATTCTTGGAGTCCAATACAAAGCATATGAATACTTGTCTTTAAAAGTATTTGAAGTAATATCTGTTCCAAAACTATAATTTACGTCATAATCTATAGAAGTGTCAAATTTCAAAGTAATAGGATCAATGATGACATTAAACTCAAATTTGCTGATGTCAGCATTTGGGTGCTTTTTAGAAAAGTCGTGTTTGAGTTTTTGTACTTGATTGTTGTAAATGTCCATCGCTTTTTCATAATTTTCACCACATATGGCTTTGTAGTATCTTTTAGTCTGCTTCTTCATTTATTTTACATAAAATAAATGAACAAACTCACTGTATTTATTGACAATAATTGTAAACAACTTTATATAGATAAAAGAATTAAAACAACTTCCGAATCGAGGTTATTTTTAAAAACGGCTTCGATTTATTGGAATTACAAAAACAGCATATCTAGAATAAACAACTTCATTTCCATAGATTCTGCTACGCTTTTACTTCCAGTTGGTTATTTAAATTTTGAAGACATCCAAAAAGAACTAGTAAAGCATAAAGTCGAGTTAAAGAAACTTCCATATACAAACAAGTGTAAAATTTATTCTCCTGCTGCTTTAAATCTTAAAAATTTCGGACTCTTATTAGGATTTTCAAAAGATAAAAAATAGCTCAAAATACGCGGGTCGAATCCGATAGTGAATGTCAGATAAATCTTGGACTTCGTTTTTGTAAGTATTTTCTGCGATGCTGTAAACAGGTCTATGAACTTCAACCCAAATGGAATAAGAAGTTCTGCTTTCGTGACTTTACCTATCACAACAAGTCAATCGTTAAATAGATCTGTAACTCATTATAAAGACATTGAATCTGAAGTAACACTTTACAATGGAATTTGGGAAAGGTTTACTTTTGACGTCATCACGAATCTAGAGAAAACACATGATATTGGTTCGGTATTACTTGAACTTTACATAAAATAAAATGGATGTAAACAACTTTAAAAAAAAAAAAACACTAAAAGACTTGTACTACGATCCAAAAACTGGTTACATGTCTGCAGAAAAACTTTATCAAAAGTCGCGTGAACAAAAGTTGGGAGTTTCAAGAAAAAAGGTTAAAAAAGGGCTTAAATCACAAGATACTTATACGAGATATAAGCGTATAGTAAAGAAACATAAAACACTTCAAACTTATGTAGACAATCTAGCAGATCAAATTCAATTAGATCTCGTGGACATGTCTAAATTTAGATACAAGAATCAAAGTTATGATTGGATTCTAACGGGAGTAGAAATATTATCTAGATTTGCTTTTGCAATTCCTGTACTTAAAAAAGACACTAAAAATATGACCAAATCTGTTGACAAATTTTTAGAAGATTTCAAGTGTAATTTAGGGGGCTCCCTAAAGTAGTTGAATTTGATGAAGGTAAAGAGTTTTACAACCTAGGAGTAAAAACTTTATTAGAAAATCATGGAATAAAGTAGTTTTCCAGCAAGTCAGATAAAAAAGCGGCTATCGTGGAACGATTTAATAGAACTTTAAAATCTATAATGTGGAAATACTTTTACTCAAAAGGAACTTACAAATGGATAGACGCTCTTGATGAATTTGTCTACAATTATAATCGTACAAAACACGGTACTATCTTAATGAAACCTGCTGACATCAACAAAAATAACGAATATCAAATTTGGCTCACGTTGTTTGGACATTAGACTGGGGAATACCCCTTGCCCAAATTTAGAATTGGTGAAAGAGTAAGAGTAAGTAAATATAAGAATATTTTTCAAAAAGGATATGAAGCTAACTTTACGGAAGAGATCTTCAAGATATCAAAAGACTTTAGAGGTGCTCCTACGGCTTATGAAATTGAAGACATTGAAGACGATCTTATCTTGGGTAGATTTTATGAAGAAGAACTAAGTCCCGTGGATAAAATTGATGACATTTACAGAGTTGAAAAAGTACTAAAGACTCGCGGAAACATGCCTTTTGTAAAATGGTTAGGTTATGACAATAAACACAACTCTTGGGTTAAAAGATCTGATATACAAAGTCTATAAATAAATGGAAAACACTGAACTAAAGGACTTGGATGTAGAAATAACTTTGCCAGAGCAAGATCAAAATCAAGAATTTGAAGAATCAGTTCTAGACAACACGGAAGCGGAAACATCATCTATAAATCCTAGCTATGACGGATTGGATGGTTATAAGTTAGAAAATTTAGATATTCTTTCAAAGCCTGAAAATGATTATGAATATTCAGTTGAGAAATTTAAAGAACTAACTAATCCAGGATTTGAGTTTACCAACACCGATAGAGAAATGGAATTTAAAGAAAATTTAGGGGGTACTTCTAGAAAACACGGAACATATAGACCTCTGCTCAAAAATAGTACACGGGGAAAACCCCAAATTGTTCTATCAAGAGATAAAAATATTCTTAGATATAACATAACCGCAAAGTCACAATATGTCAAAGATGCTTTAAGTCAGTTTAAAGAAGAAATAGATTTAGTAATCAGCCAATGGAAAACTAATCAGGAGTTAGAATTTGAAGACTATAGTTTTGCAGACACAACTGTGGATATGTCTTATATTAAAGGTTTAAGTCCTCAAGAAAATAGAGAACTTCAAGGTGTATTAAATCCTACCGAAAGCACTACTGATCGTCTTGGCGATGATGGCGCTCTTCAAAAACAAGTGAATCATTTTCAAGAGTTACTTAATGAAGCTGTAGATCAAAAAGATGCTGCAGACAAACCTGAAGAATTCATAGAATTAGATGAAAGAGTAGTAGGTCTAAGAGAAGCCGTAAATAGAACAATAAGTCAAAGAAGTAATGAAGAGACTAAAAATAATCAAATTATAGATCTTGAGAGTCTTGAAAGGTTTAAAAAATGGGCAAAAGAAAATTTAGTTGCTTTAAGCGGTGTTGCGATAGCAATAGGAGGAATAATTACTTCAATTATCATTGGTGGAAGAACTGCTATTCAAAAAGGTGCGCAAGCCACTAGTGCTTTTGCAAAGACATTAGCTAAGATATTTAAAGAACTTGGACCTATTGGAAGCACAATTTTAAACTTAGTTACTACCGCTCTAAAATGGGGCGGTATAGAATTAAGTTTCTTAGCAAACTACCTATGGATATTAGCTTTGGCTTTGACTTGGTTTGTCTACGACATGTACAAAAACAAGAAAAAAGTTACTAAATAAATGAGTAACAACGAGGCTTTAACGTCAGATTATAGAAAATTAAAAATGAGTGACATTAAAGGTATTAGAACTGAACATACAGTTACTTTTAATCCTAATAAAGCGAATCCTGAAGTAGATATTTATGTTGATATTCCAAAGTTAAAACCTGACGCCTGTTTGGTTTCTGATAGTTTAAATCTCAAATTCGACTTTAAGAATAAAAATGAAAAATCTTGGTTTTCAAACAACTTGGGAAAATACTTGTGGAGAAATTAAAAATTACAATTGGTGGCGAAAATGTATATGACAACAATGGGTATAGCGAACATGAAGTTTACAAGATATTTGGCTGCCTGAAAGGGTTAGAAACGAAAGAATAGAATTTGGAATTGCGAATGAGAATCTTAGGAAGTTGATTTCCGCTTCTGATGATGGTGTGAAAACTGGTACAACTCAAAAAGTATCAGACGGCTTAATTCATAGCATTCAAAGAACAAAACAGAAGATTAAATTAGACAATATTATTGGTGATCATGGATTGTATTCTCCCTACTCTATGGGTCATAACTTTCAAATTAGGATTACTCTTCCAGCCGCTTCAAATATTTATGAAAGCTCAAGGTAGTGAGACTGTTGAAGGTTATACTTTAAAAAGTATTGAATTGGAATACGAAACTATCGAAAATGAAACTTAGGCAAATCAAGCTATTAGCGGTTATGACGCAGTTAGAAGTTTAAGTTTTGAACATGCTACTGTGATGAAAACTGAAGAATGGGATAAAGCAAGTACTTTAGTCAATGAAACTATAAATCTTCCTCGAAAAAGAATGGCTGCAATTGTGATGTTGTTTAGAAATAAAACTATCGCCGATAGTGAAGAATAAGTTTACCCTAATATTGAATCAGTTAAAGTGACAATCGAAGGAATACCAAATTGTATTTATAGTCAAGGAATTAAAAAAGAAGACTTGTATACAGAAGCAAAAAGACTATTTAATAAAGACTCTTCTACTTCTGAAATGATCATTTCTAAATTCTTTAAAGATAAGTTTGCTTTGGTGGTTGATCTCAGAACTATACCACATGAAAACTTTATTGGAAGTGGAAAAAGAATTATGGAAACTCAAAGCGGAATTCTATTAAAGATTAAGAAAAAAGCCCTGTCAGCAAACGTGATGTGTAAAATATTTGTAATTAGTGATGGATTAGTTAATTTCAAAAACAAAGTTGTGGAAGGTGTGCACTACTAGGGTTTAGTAGAGGTAGTTTTGGTTCCTATACTTTTAAAAGTATAGAAACTTTTTTTTTAAAACTTGAGTGTGTAACTCACCGGAGGTTTCAGCCGTATGTCTAGCCTTCCATATTCAACAGTATTCACCCAGTCTAGAATGTTGTCTTTTCCCTTCTTTGAGATGTGCCCCAAGTATTTTTTTTAAGATTACGTTCATATCAACAGAGTCTGGGTTAAAAAACACGACAAGTCTGGAAATATTATCCCGAAAAGGTTTAGCGATGGATGTAAATTGTTGCATAATCACAATTTTACTAATTCCAAAATGTCTTCCTCCAAATGCTAATTTTACAAGTTCTGATGTTCTTTTTGTAACAAAGCCTCCCGAAGCGCAATCATCTAGAATAATGAGCGAGTTTGTGTTTTTTGCGAATCCTACAATATATTTTAGGTATTTTTCTACTTCATCCTGTTCGCAACATACAACCGCAAATTTCTCGTCTTTTTCATACTTCCAATTATGATATGTTCTATTATACTCATAGGTAGGACAAATTAAAAAAATATAGTCAAAATGCCCGAGGTACTCCTTCTCGATTAACTCAAGTAAGTAATACGTTTTACCACAATTAGTAAATGCAACAATCATCATATTAAAAGGTTTTATAGATGAGTCTTTCATTTCAGGTGATTTAAAATATTTGGATTTAGTTGAGATGTCGCCTATGATTCCTAAATTTTCTTTAATTATGTTACTTGTCACTTTTTTGTTTTCGTTCATCTTATTTATTTTATAACTTTTTTTAAGTTGTAACATCATTAGGCGTGTTTGAACATGTTTGGTCAATGGATTTTCCTTCATTTATTTTCTTATTTATGACATGTTTTCCTACAATAAGTCCTCCAGAAAGAACTCCAATAATAGGAATATAGGGAGTAATGTATTCCATAATTAATTTCATGTCTTCACGAAATTGCTTAGATTCTATAAGTTCTATTCCTAGCTCTGTAGAACTATCTACAAGTTCAAGATATTGCATTAGTTCAGAAAATTTTCCAACAACTGCATCTGTTAACATCTTATTTGTCTCTGATAATTGTTTTCTTTGATAGTCTTTATATATTTGTTCACAAGTTTCATAGCTTGCTTTTTTGATATAACTTTGTGAGTAAGGTCTTCCATCAGATCTAACAAGTTCTTTTAATGCAGAAACTTTTAAGAGTTGTTCGCATAATATTGATTGTTCAGACTCCATTTATTTATATTTAACTTTTATAAAAATATTGCAATCTTCATTTTGAAGTACTAAATACTTGTTTATAAATCCTAAAAAATAGGTTTTCTTCCACAACTTTGTTATTTTTTGTAACTTTAATATATCATTTATGATAAAAACTTTTCTGCCAAAGTCTGGTAAACAGTCGCCACAAGAAAAACTTATCTCCATGTTTACAAAATTCTCAACAACTTCTTCGTTATAATCTTTAATCGTAAGTCTTAAATCACCACCGATTTGAGTAAACTTTAAATAAGTTGAAAATCCACTCATTAATTTTAATGAATTAAAAAATTCAGTTGAATTTAATTCCATTGTTTTCTCAGGAGGGCTAAAATCAAACTTGTGCTTGTCATTAAAAAATTTATAAGAAACCTTAGAACTAAAAACTCGATACTTGCTTACAACATCAATATTCAAATACGCTGAAGAAAATGTAATAATTATAGTATCATCTTTTTTTAATTGCTTAAACACGCTACATAAGTTTTTAGCGTCAACTATAATCTCTTTTTTAAGTTTATTATCTTCTACTACCTCTTTAGAAACGGCTTCTAAAAATAAATCTTTGTGATAAATTTTAATCATAAAATCATTTTTGTCTATAACTAAAACAATTTTAGGCGTAATATCTTTTAGTAATTCAAGTATACATTTAAACTTAAAAACATTATCATCTTTAATGTTAATTTTCATTTTTATCTGTTACTATATATCGTCGAGTTATTTTGTGCAGTCTTGCGAGCAATATGCACATTAGATTTCGTCTTGTTTGTAAAATGTCCCAGCGAGTCTAGGCAAGTTTGAACATGTTTATCATATATTAGTACTATGTTATACTCAAATGTGAAAAAAAGTAAAGGCCAATTTACAACAAAAAAAGTAGAGGCCAATTTACAAAAAAAGTAAAGGCCAATTTACAAAAAAAATAAAGGTCAATTTACAAAAAAACTAAAGGCTAATTTGCATAAAAGGGGGCGTGGTCGAAATGTCCCAGAATCCGCATTTTCACTCTACTAGCATTGCAAATGAATGGGAATGAAGAAAGGATAGCTAAACAAAAAGCTTTTGGAAAAATTCTCCCATATCTGCAGAAAGTATTCCAGGACGGTTGTCTGAACAAACTAAGCTGAATGAAAGCACTTGAAAAGGATACAGTGCGCAGAAACATTGTGCAAACGAAGGAAGCATTTGTGAAGAAGACTCGTTTGATCCTGATGAAGCTTTATCTGCAGCGGTGATAAAAGAAAGTTTCTATTGGCACGGCTTTTAAAAGATGAAGGAAACTTTTCAGATAGTGAGGATGATGACCAAAGAATGGATGTTATGCTTATGTGAAATAAAAACAAAAAGAAATAAAATAACATTCTCTTGACTCCACGGTTTTGTAATACACTGACTAAAAACTCTCCGCACAAGCTAATCTGCTGACGCATGAGGATTCTTCGTTGTCTTTCTTGCGCTGTGGACTAGTCTGCAAAAGCCCTGCATGCAATCTGAGCTGGAGGACACTGTTAAATCTGGAAAATATGTATAAGAACTGTAATCGTGTAATTCATTGTTATACTTTACAAATATATTGTTACAGACGTTAAACTATGCCTGTGTGTTAATTTATGCATGCTTCCAAGCATATTTTTGCCCTAAAATCAATACAATTTCGTATTCGTTCCACTCCCTTTTTTTCTTCCTTGTGTGCTCAAAAAACCTCGATTTATACTACTTAAAATCCGGTTCGAACCGGTATCGCACGCAACCGGTAAGTCACCTTGTTTGGTAACGTCACATCTGCCGGTAACATTACGTAGGGTAACGTTCCTTTCCGGTCCCAATGTACTACGCTACTTCGGATCCTGGATGTCAGGTAAATACTACTATTGAGCTTTTGACCCATGATTGTCAAAAATATTACAATCGTGTTTATTTACAGTCAGAGATGTTAATAAAAGTTGTAAGTTCTTGGCATTTCTTGGCACTCTCAGTAGTGTTTTTACTTACAGCATGAAGACAAATGTCAGCACCAAACACCGCACAAAACGTCGCTAGAGAGTTACATGCGTAAAATGCTGTGCAATGTCGGCGTACATATTATAGTGTATACGAATATAAACCAGCGAGGTAAAAAACCCATGATTCAGACAAAATATCCTAAGGAAACTGCCAGCATACTAGCGGCCAACTACATCATTAACTCAGAATGATGTTTACAGTAAACGGCACTTTGGCTTTTATACTGTCGATTGACTCAACTGTTTGAGTACCACAAAGGTAGGATACTTTTCCGCCGCATGCATGCTATTATGCGAAGCTCCATAGAGCTGAATGTATCAACCGACACTCGTTTGAACAGTATAAAAAACTCGATCGCTTGTATAAAATTAGCTGTTTCATTATAAAGTTCATTGTCACGGCCTCACGGATCAGTTAGTATTATTACAAATCTTTTCGTGCGAACATAGCGCATGATAAGTTCGCTCAAGTAATATTTTCGATATTTAGCGAGCTGATCACATCTACTTGCTTTTGCGCAAGATACCAATTGCAAAGATTTTATAAAATTTCCACACGTGAACAACACGCTAAATACAATTACCCTGAGCTATTCGCTCAACTGCCACAATGAGAAAACCTTGCAAAATTTTTCGTTATGCAAGTTGAACAATGTCTGCCTTTTGAAATTTTGCATTGTCCTCAGGTACAGTCATCTGGTATATTATAGCGAAACTTGTGTTTGAAAGCTGCAACTTCTGACTACCAAAATCATGTTTTTAATTAAACCACAATCAAATGGAAAAGAAAAGAATCGAAGCGTACTTGAGCTGACTCAAAGAGAAAACTCATCTTTGAAGAGCGAAAATTAATTATTTAGAGAGAGAATAGAAAGTTTGATTTAAACATTGTCGGACCTAAACAACAAAGTCAAAGCTGCAGATCAAGAAAAGGTGAGCTTACTGACAGCTGTTCGATTAATAAACGAGGATTGTAAAGCCTAAATCTCAGATCCTGACCAGGATGTCAAGAAAGCCGCAAACAGTGATAAAACAAACAGCGCAGCGCACCTATCTACCTACAATAGGACGAAACAACCAAACGCTAGCAAACGTATTCCAACAGCACCTGTAACAAGTCTCAGCAGCATTCGTGTTGAGACTTTTTACAGATCGACTTGTGCAGTCAGAGATCAGCAGTACCGATCACGGCAGCATGACATGCTCTTCCAAAAAAGAAGGTGCCACATATTCTAGTGCCTCTTCAAAATGTTTGAGTAAATTTCAGTACCCATAATTCTAAACGACTACATTTTAAATAGGCATTGCATTCTTTGAAAAAATCGCAAATGAAAAGTGTAATTAACGCGACTTTTCGAATAAATTGTAGAGTAATTTGAGCTGTAATGACGGTTGTATTTAGGTGTTTCAATTGCACATGGTGTCTCAAGAATCATGTCCTTTTAAAATCGTGAAGTGAAATTTTTTGGACATCTTATCAAAGCCACGATTCGAAGACGTAAAAATTCATGCAAAATATCAGCCGATCATGAAATAAGTCTAATGCCCAACCAAGCAAGAGAATCGTCTGTGAGACGATGAAATAAAACGACGTTAATATCCATAATTTGGACGTGCAATTTTTAGTTTTGACACGGAAACGAATTGACAAGGAGCTAACAGTGAAAATATCAGACAACCTTTTAAAGGCAATATGGCGTTTGCCCTACTGAAAAGACTACTATGGGGACAGTTCTTTCCTGATACTTCCGCAGTCGTCTTGAAACAAGGCAAAAAGAATTGTGCAATGATCCAACAGCAGTATATTTTGAAAAGTAACATACGCTGAGTCGTGACGTACATTCGTTTCGTTTACTCAAATCAAGAGATAAAAACAATAATGAAAAAGGAAGAGATAAAAAATGTTTTGTGTGAAAACATTTATATTACCTTACTGCAGCACGGTAAAACGTTTCCATACTCTTTAACAACCAAAGAAGCTACGTCGTCTTCACATTCACTTAAGTTTTGACCCTTATCTAGATGATATTTCAACAGCCACCTTTTACACAATATACATGAAAACAAACACAATAGTAAAAGGTGCAAATATGTGCTCTTAGAGGTTTACATAATATCAAGACCATGCAAGCAAACACAATTTACTTCTTAAACGTTTATTGTATGGCATTGGCACAGGCAAGGTGAGACCGACATAAAGTCTGCACTTAATCGTTCTGTTGAATATATATACATCACCACGTGCAGATTAGCATTCAGTATGAAGTATAGGTAAACATGGCGTCACATGCAATGTGGTTCTCAGTTTGATTATAGTTTTATGGAAACAGCAGGCAGTTGCGACTTATTTAAGCGCTTACTTAGATATACTCTCAACTTCTTTTCTTTCAATCAACTTCCAGTCTTGGTAAAAAAGGCGAAAAACCTCCGAACTCGGGCGCAAACAACGGGTTGTTGCTGCACACAACTGCCAGTTGAAGACAAAAGAGGCGTTAAAAAAATGCAATTCAAAACTATCCATGTTTTAAAGCTTTCGATACTGTAAACAGCAGTTGCAGAATGTTTCGCCTTCCGCTGATGAAATGCAATGTGACAGAGGGTGCTTCAAGGCCCAAAGACACATGCAACATTTCTCTCATGCGAGAAACGCAACTGGTCAAATTTCATTGCCGAAGATATCATCTGACGAAACAGTCATTGGTTGAGTAGGAAACGCAAT
>JAOBYK011044201.1:0-23753 GCA_025434845.1 Phenganax subtilis | reverse complement strand
TACACCATGTATATTTATTATTGCAAAGCTTTCGGTCCGTTAGCCCGGACCTTCATCAGTGCAACTAACTTGAAACGTGACGTAAAAAGTGTTGTAACAATCGTTTCAAGTTAGTTGCACAGTGGATGAAGGTCCGGGCTAATGGACCAAAAGCTTTGCAATAATAAATATAGATGGTGTGTACCTCAAACGATTACTGATATTATAAATGGACAGTGGTCATCACTGTTTTTTGTTCTTTGTTTCCAGGCTCAGGTGGAACATGCGCGATATTGCCACGTTCCTGTTGGAAATATTTCTCATGATGCTGCATCTTTTGCAAGTGATGTGTTTTTTGCACGTAATCTTCACCAGAGTAACCATGTGTTGTGGTGGTCTCCTAGTGAAAGACCTGATTTAGGAGGCAAGGAAGATGATGACAATCGGTAAGTGATCAAACTGTACATCTACGTGCCTTTTAGATTATATAATATTCATCAAGTAACAGCTCACTTTTGGCTTGTGTCTCTTAAACCAGTTTTCTACTAATGGTTATTTGAGTTTCTAGCGCATTTTCTTTTGGCTTGTAGCTAAATTGTTTCTGTATATTTACTAGCTTTACAAAAAGACATTAGAACAAATTCGCTTTGCATGATTCTTGTCTTGGTGAATGTAAACGAGTACAGTTGCACTGAAATACCGCATTTAGGATTTTCCATGGGATGATTTGCAAGAAGTATTACTATCAAATCTTTCATAAGGGACCAAAACACTATTTCATGACACCTTGTAATGTGTAAACTACAGTGGCCACATGTTATCCATTGAAACATGTGTCTTCCCCATGCAAAAGCATTTCTTTTTCAACACAATGTATGTTTTCTGTGCAAAAATATGCATTATTCCATCATTGATCAGTAGAACTATTTCACTTTATTGTGGAAACTCGTACAGTGGCCCTAATGGAGTGCCTCTGCTCTGCAGAAATTTGCAGCTCCACTATGGAAATATGCATCTTCTCCAAATAAACACATTCTTAGGACACATGGTATTAATAATTTATGTCACGAGGGGGAAATTGGATTGAAAGTGAATTTGTGCCTTATGAAGCATGTTAGATTTACCCCAAACAAAGTTTCTATAGCAGAAAATGTAGTCCTGCCTACCAATGTGAAGAGCACATTTCAGATGGAAGCAATTTTTGTCTGTGTTGTGGAAAATGTTTTGAAATAGTAAGAGTGATTTTACATTTTGTTTTGATGTAGTTATACCACACATATTCTTAGTATGCTAAGGAATTATTTGGCCGTGTTTTAGGATTTGATATTCAGCTACTTGGACTGAAACTTGCAGTCGAAGTAATTGAATACCTTGACCTTGTACACCTCGGTCCAATCTGCAAAAACTTTAGAAAACAGAACATCTAACACAATAGACCCTACAGCTTTAATTTAAGGTGATGTCTGTTTAGGTGAATATCAAGAATTTAGATCCTCAATTTATCACATTTTCACTGCATATTTTACAGAACAGGTTTATTTTATTGGAAAAGCAACACTTTTGCATGGACAAGGCACATGTTGCTACTGCGAACATGTGGCCTTTACAGGTCAGAGTAGTAAGGATTCCGTTATACTACAACAAACTCAGCTACAAAGTTTTTCAATGGCTTCTTAAACAAGTGCATGTACTTAAATCTGCATAATTGGCAATGCTTCTGTCTAAATTGGGATAAACATGTTGTATGTGACCAAATTACAAAAATTGCATGCATTGTTTGATTCTCTCATGCATGGACTAGGGGACTAGGGGCCTTTACAGGTCAGGATAGTAAGCATACCATTATACTATGACAAACCCAACTACAAAGGTTTTCAATGGCTTCTTAAACACGTTCATGTGCTTATATCTGTATAATTGGCAATGTAATGTACATGTAATGTATATGTAATCTGCATTATTGGCAATACTTCTGTCTCAATAGAGGCTTTGCCCAACCACGTGACTTACATAGTTGTCATTCCCATGCGGTCATTTTCAAAGGTAAACTTGACAATTGTCATTTGATATCATACTGTAAATATGGGAAGATTGTACAGCGTTTATGGCTGCTCAAACATAGCGGAAAGAGAAAGGCAACTAAGATTTTTTAAAGTGCCATTAGTAATATCACGCCAAGGAACAAAAACTCGTGATTTGTCAAAAAAGCGTTGTGATCATTTGCTGGCAAATATTAGAAGAGTTGTTGTTTCAAACGGGGCAGTTTCAACACCTCTTGTTTGTTCAGTGCATTTTCATGGAGGTATCATTATGAGTATTATTACAGTAAAGCTATTGCTAAAAATAACTCTCGTGAATTACTCAAAAGATCTGGATAATTCTATGCAATTTTCAAATCAAATCCATTCAAGGATGACTGCACACACTGCTCAGCTGTGTTTTGAAAACGTTTCACAAATTTGTCAAGTTGTGTATGAGTTCAACCCCAAATGGATAACATGAACTTTCAAAATTTAGGGAAACTTGCTACATTTTATGAAAAAACCATCCAGATTGGGCGCCTACCATTTTGAAGCGTCACAGTACAATTTCTGTAAGTGCGATCTGGAAAGTTCCTTCTGTAGAACCTCATAAGCATTACATGGAAAGGTCGAAAAAACATGTTGTTTGCGAAACTGAGAAGTTGATACTAAACAGGAAGATAACGTTGAGAATGGAAGTCAAAACAGTGTTTCTACCCCAATAGAAGTTTCAGACGTTTATACTATTGGTGACAGCACAGGTCATGGGGGTAGTGAGGCCAATGCCCTTGAAATAAAGATATCGAGTTTTGAAACTCAAACTTGCTTAACAGGGGAAGCCATTAAAAGCACCATTAAAGCTGTAAAAAAGAAATGCACCATATACCTCGAAAACGTTATGGATAACTCGAACAAGATTAAATTTTATACTGGTCTACCTAATACGGCAGTGGTAAATGCTGTTTTAGATTTGATACGCCCTAGACTGCCCACCCTGCCCTGAGTCACTTAACAAGTCACAACAATTATTGTTAACCCTTATGACACTTCGTTTCAATTTGTCAGTTGAAGATTTAGGCTACCACTACAGTGAACATGCTTCTACAGTGTCTAGAGTGTTCAATAGTTGCATGCATGTTATGTATGATTGCGTGCAGTTTCTCATACATTGACCTGAAAGAGATAAACTCAGATTAACTTTACCATTATGTTTTCGAGAAAAGTTTTCATCTTGTGCAGTAATTATTGATTGCTTTGAGATCTTGATAGACAGACCATCATGTTTGGTTGCATCACAGACTTCGTCTTCGTATAAACACCATAATACAGCAAAATAATTTGTAGGAGTCATTCCAGAAGGAACTGTGTCTTTCATTTTGAATGACTGGGATGCCCGTGTCTCTGGCAAGGTTATAACTGACCACTGTTAATTTTTAAAAAAATTGTTGCCTGGAGACTTGGTCTTTGCTGATCGCAGATTTGATATTGAAGATAGTATTGGCCTACACTCTGCCAAGCTTCAGATTCCAAGTTTTACCAAAGGAAAGACACAGCTGTTGCCAATTAAGGTTGAGTCAACAGGTCTATTGCTAATGTTAGGGTGCATGTAGAGAGAGTTATTGGTTGTGTTCAACAAAAGTACCAAATTCTTGGCCATGGAATTATCCCTGTTGATTATCTACATCCTGGTAATGATGGAATTTGCATTTTGTATAAGATCACATTTGTTTGCTTAGCATTGACTAAATGCTGTAAGTCTGCTCTTTGTTTCAATTAGTTGCTCAGTTATTTACAGTACATTTTTTTAAAAAATGATGCAGCATCAAAAGAGAACAATGATTGTTAATGCCTGATGAAGCTTTCTTGTCATCCCACATAGTACTGGTCCGAATTTCAATCCTTCTTGAGTTGAACTATGGGTTTAATTGAGACTAATGGTACGTAGTGCTCGTGATATGGAGGAATAAGTGAGAGAATTGCTGAACTTGTTCCTGACGAATGCAGCCATACATGAAATTGCTGTATCTCTCACTGTGTTGGCAGGTGTACGTCAGTCTTGGATGAACTACAATCAGAAGTACTTCTATTTTTTGAAGAATCTTTTGTGCACAGACTTTTTATTTTAGTGTCCAACTTCTGTTTCTTGGTCTTGGAGAAGGCAGAGTCATGTCATTCAGTTTTTCATATGGTACATTCAACACTGGCAAAGGCAGTACCCATGTGCATGGAACAGAAGTGCACAATGTTGACTTATGCAAACAAACTGCAGCTTCAATGGCAAATAGCAATGCTCCCACATGGGAACAACATTCACTAAGTCCTGCCATGCAATTACAGTGACCAGTTAGTACACTTCCATCAATCTTAACTGCCCCGTAAGGCTTTAATCGAGTCTCATTCAAGCATTGGAAATGGTTTACCTGAAACAGTTGAAAGTTGAAACACTGAGAATTGGGGCCAAAAGAAAGACAAGCATAAAAGTCTCAACTTGAACACTTATTTGATCAAATAAGATCCAGTTGCAATATATTGAAATAACAGTTATACGTTTATATTTACAAACAGAAAATATACGAACCTTCCCTAGTACAATCTTCACGTTTGAGATGTTTTTCCTGCAAAAAGATATCGGACCCAGCCTGCTACAAAGTATTGGTACGACTCAAGACTTTTGTATGCTTTTTTTTACTCCTTTGAATACCAGCTGGTTGTGAACATTAAATAATTTATGATATCCGAGTTTTCTATGGGGGCAAATTATCCGTTGACTGGGAATAAAATTTGCTGCTCACATTGTAAGGATCAATATTTGCAATAATTTTCAATTTATCATGGTAATTCTTTCACTCATTGGGTTCTAGAGACTGGCGGTATGTCGAAAGAGTAGGGACTTGCTCACAACCTTTTTCCATCATGAAAAATCCGATCATGCAATGTAGAAATGTATTTTAAAATCACAATATCAAATGTCAAGGTTGCCTTTCAAAATGGCCGTACGCCAACAGTAACTATGCCAGTCACGTGGTCGTGTAAAGCCTCTATTGTGGTAAACATGTTGTTTGTGTGACCAAATTAAAACAATTGCATCCATTGGTTGATTCTCTCATGAATTAATAATGACTTTAGAATATATTTTATTGCACTACAATGGTACACACTGCTTCACAAGAATAGTGTATGAAATTCAAGGAGAGCATTTTATGATATTTAAATGAGTTTTGTCATGCTGAAACAGAAGTTCAAGTGTTTTAACCAAGTAATAACTACGGCTATGGAAATGCTAATTTGGATGAAACAGTATACCTGTTTAGCATTTTACCACATATAGAAGTCTTGCCAGTGATTCAACAAAGAAATCTGTTTCAGAGATTTTGTTCATGAATATGAGCTGGATATACAGTGGTTGGACAAAAAAAGTGGCCTCTATTGGCCCCCATCAAGAAACAGCTTTTTTGCTTACAAAATTCATGAAATTCAAGACCAATCTAGTACCAGCCGTGGTACTAACCAGATATTTCAAACTGCTCTTTATCTGTTTAGTATCATGACAGTGTTGAACTATTATAAAATTTTCAGAATGGTATGAACAAAAAAAAACCGGTTTTTAAAGGGGGGCCACTTTCTTGTCCACCCAGTGTATCTGGATGGAATTAGCTATGTTAGCAGTTTGATGGCAATTATTCTTGTGGTAGGCTACACAATGTGCCTCTACTATCTGTTTTTGCTGAAGCCAGTAGTCTTGAATGATTAGAATTCGTCCCTTTATATTTTGTATCCAGAGTTTAAACATCATCTTCCGATAAAGTCAGTTGACAATAAAGTAAAACATGCTGCAACCATATATCTTTGGCTGGGAAAAGTAGGCATGATAGGTTTGTTATATAACGCTACATTATATAGTTTATCTTTGAATATTTTACCGTTTAATTTACATATAGTCTTTGTTTTTGCATTTCAGACTCTTTCAGCTGCTTTTTTTTCACAACTAAATTACAAAATCTCTGCCTACCTTTAAGATTGTGAGACCTTCTTTTGTGGCCAGCCTTTCATTTTACTGGGGGAATTCACTCAATTCATTTTCAGACTTTGAAAATGGATGTTTTGTTTTTCCTCTTTGTAGTTCAGGAGCAATCAGTTTTGTTTTTCAATCTTTTCTCTCATTTTATCAGAAGTTTTTTCAGGTTTTGATATCTTACAAGCCGTTGTTTACCACTTTTTACAGTTTCTGATAGCTTTTTAAAAGTTAAAGCTGGTTATAATATTTGAGAGTATTTACTGAAAATATCAAAATGTCAGCTCTGTCTTGACACATGCACCCATATGCATGCAAAAAATCATCCACCAGTAACATGAAAGAATTCTCAATTTTTGCTCTTGTCTTGCTTTCTTTCCTCTTGTGCATATACCTTGTCAGAATCACTATTCCTGCTCGTCACTCCACTTTTTTGTACAGGGATGCGTTTTGAAGTAGAATTGTTGGAATATATAGACTGTTTAAATTATTTTTCTTAGCTTGTATATCGAGTTGTACAGTTTTGAATGGACTGGACAAAAGAAGCTTCTAAGTATTCTTGATAAAGTTTTGTAGCACCATTTGTTGGATACACATTCTCTTAATAGGTTGCCTACAATTACATGACTGTTTAGACTGTGAATGACTTTTTGTACGATGACAAACTAAAAGCAAATCGAACTGGAGACAGTTTTATTAGTCACTGGGTGAGCCAGTAGCATAGCTAGGAAATATGGAGTGGTTGTGCTATACTGAATACACCCATGAGAGGCCACTGTGGTTGTTGCTGAGGAAGAAAGTTTTTACATTCACAGTCTCTAGATTGTCCAAAATGGCTTATTTGGACTCTCATTTTATTCATATTTTTACCATGAATTCAGGCAACTTAGGATATCTAAAAGTTAATATTTTTTTCTGTAGTCTGGAGTTTGTGGAAGTTGATCACAGCCCCATATGAAGGCAGAATAACTGCAAAAAACATGACAAAAAACTTTGTAATAAATATTTCTATATGCACAGTCAACTTGCGTACTTTTCTAATTAGATCCTAGATTAGGGCTTATCAGTATGCCGAAGAAGTATTATATCATGAATACACATGGTATCTACAGCCATGCTCTAAAATTATTGGCAAAGTATAGAAAACTCTACAATATTTTTTTCTTTCATGCCATCATATTCCCCACAATCAAGTTTGAATGCTTCACTGTGGATAGAACAACTTCAGCAAACATTGATATTGGGGAAAGAGGGTTAATTTTTCTTTGTTGTTGAAAAAAAAATGAAGCATTTGTTAAGAAATTCAGCTTTTTCACTTTTGCCCTCCAGGTTTGTAGAAACTAGTAGGGCAGCGCAATCAGTGCTGATACTCTGGAATTTTAGAAACCATTCACCAATATGACCACCTTCGTCCATACAAGTGATGATGCTCAGTTGTTATTTAGTTGATACATCCAAAGAATACTGATATTGTTGTTTTCACCATGCAAAACTACAAGATACAAGAATCATCCAAAAGTTTGTCCCACTGAACCTCAAGCAACTGAAAATCCCCACCTTCTCGATCTATCTGATCTTGAATTACTTTGTTGATACAGGCAACCATATGCATTGGGATGTAAGGTGAAACACCAGTGAATACATCCCTTTCATCAGGCCTTTCTGAATGTAGTAGACTGCCATGCAAGGTGCAATCAACAACAGAATCCAATTTGCCAAATAACTTTGGAATCTTCTTATAGTTGCCCCAATTCAAACTAGTGCTTGATCTAGTGCACACTCTGAATGCCAGCTTTTGTTTAGACAAATGTAAGGCAGCTTCATGAATATTGTTTAGCATTCCTCTGTTCTGTCTTACCTCCTCATGTTGCTCCACAGCCTCTCTTCTTGCTTTCAAAAATAAAACATTCACACTCTCATTGTCATCCCTGCAAAAGTTCTTCATCATTTTATATGCTTTCCTGTTAGACTTTGCTTTCTCATGTTTTTGGCAGTTGCCCAGTAAGTGGATCATACTATAGCCTGTGCTTGTCCTTGTTATACATTCTGGATGCAGTAGTTAACATGGCTAGCAAAATAACCACTCCTTCACCATGCTACCCCACAACCAATCTTTCTTTTGGAACCTAGATTGCAGGAACTTTCTCTCTCATTTTCAGCATGAGGAAAAGGGTTTGTCTTGGCATATGAACAGCTGCCTTTTGCTTGGTTGCATTTTGTGCACTAACGGGCCTTTGTAAAATCTCAGAGACTGTATGTCTCTGGTGCCTTCACCTTTATATACTATGCTCCGCTCATTCTGATTTTGATTTCCATGTTGACGCCAACTACAACTTTTACTAAACCCACAATTTGATGAACATTTTAACAGTATGTAGAACACTTGCACTGTTGACATTAAGCATGACCGGAGAGAAATTTCATTGCAAGAGCATGCGCTCAATGCCATTTTGCCAAGTAAGTGTAAAGAATCTATGTTCTAGTTTTGCTTACCCGATTAGAGCTCCACTAAAAATGCTTACTTACCCATTATACCAGGCCGTGAGGTATAACTAGCCAATCAGTGCTTAATAATATATAATTTACCCCACCTAGCCTGATTAAAGCATGACTTAAAATAGGTCCAACCCATTAATCATACTATTAGGTCTGATATTGGGTAGCACTGTACTATAATGTGAAAGTAATATAGAGTAATGGGAATTATTGCATCACACAACCAGTCCCCTGGTATTTTTGCATCAAAAAAAGAAAATTAAAAATCTTGGTTTGAAATATTGGAGGACTGTTTCTTTCAGAAGGAGCACTGCTCTTGAAGTTGTACTTTAGTATGCCTTAGAAGCTTTTGGACTTTATACTAATCAAATTTTTATTGTGTTCAGATTTTTATTGTTATTCAAATAACATGACAGGCCAATGTTTGGCATTCAACTTTAGTGTTGGTCACATTTACTTTTGGTTTGTTGCTTTTATTTTATGAAAAGCACTGATAATGTATAATTTATTCAATATTTTCTCATAATATATGTAGTCCTGGTTTGGAGTTTGAAGAAGATAACATTGTTGAAGTGAACAGTTCTGGGGCTTATCCCACTGTTTGTGTTGAACTTTCATTGGATGGTCTTGCTGTCAATGCTGTGTTACAGGTATTTTGGCTTGGCTACACTATACGATATTGAGTAACATTTGTGCACGTAGCATGTTTGTCCTAGTCCTTAGCTATTGACTTGCAATGCAGTCCAATATGCTCCACATATTAATTTTTTCTGTTTATTGGCATATGATGTTGTTCATCGGTAGAGTTGCTTTTCAGTAACTGCAAACTTCTACATCGCTTTGCTTTGTTAACTCATTAGTTGGCAAGACCAATGTTTTTCTCTCCCACTTTTGCCAGTTGATAGGTTAAACGGTCATATTGTCTAATATGTATATGGAAAAAGAGGTTTCATCATTGTTGTTTGAGGAAGATATGTTTATACAGCATACTTGTATGAAGACTACTGGCAAGAACCTTGCCCAATATTTTTGAAGTCCTTGAAATTGGACTGGTCTTATTATTTCATGAAAACCATTTTAGCCGCGAGTTTAGCTGTGGTAACTGGTGTCTATAGTTACAAATCAGTGATTTTGTCATGGTGACAAATTTAAAAATCGCTGGAAGAAACATATTAACCATGGTGAATGGTTGGAAATAGTTCTAAAAAGAACTGTTGGAAATAATTAAGATTAAGACCTTAGACAAACTTAGAAACTTAAACAACACTATGCATTTCAACAGAGTGCTCATCAGGTGTAGCATCTGCTAACTGAACTAAGAATTTTTCATGTGAAGGCAGGAAGTGATGATATTAGTGCACGCTATGGATGAGCCATCAAAAGAGTGCAAGGTTTAACACAAACTCTTTCTGATGACAAAGGTCCGGGTCTTTCAGCTTAATGTCAATAGCTTCCATTGTCTTTAATGAGAAAACAGAACGGCATTTACTCAAAATGCTAAATCTAGAATCTGAGTAAGCTTCAGCGCAATATTTGTTGGACAAGAGATGTTTTCCAATTGCCGAATCACAGTTTATCAATTGTGAAAGTGCAGCTCTTATGAAACTTATGGCAAGGATGATCTAGATCACTGCATATACATTCAAACTCCCATCATTATGCTCTATCTGTTTCAGCCTCCAAGGCCAGATGGAAGTCACTGTTCAGACCCAGTATTCTCAAACTGCTCTGCAGTGCCCTCTCCACTTCATTTTGCAGATATCCTGGTAGGCCATCCCAGACTGGGCTGGCATACTCTTTGAACATCATACTCCTTTGATTCACTAGTGAATTTAAAAATGAGAATATACTACAAGTTTTCCTTGCTCTTGTGCACAAAGGGAAGAACTGTTTTCTAAAAACCATAAACCACAAACCTACTTTTATTTTTCTTTATACTTGTTTTCATTCATTTAACCCTAGAAGATAAAAACTGTGATTAGCCAAATTTCTTATTGACTGTACATGCGTTATTTCTTCAGATAGAAAGGTAAAGAGAAGTTACTTGGTCCTAAGAAGTATGTGGATTACTTGAAGCTACCTCAGTTTGATCAAATTTCAGAAACATAGTTTGAGAATGCTCTCAAACAGGTGACTGAGGAAAAATTCTTTGGTACTAAGCTCAGTTTTGTCTTCTTTACTAAGACTACACTGCCATTGACTCCTAAGGAATCTGCACCTGCTTTTTCCACAACTTGTGATATTTATCAGTTCAAATTTGTGTGTGGCTCTCACTGTGTAGCTAGAACTACCCAAAGGTTTGGTGATAGAATCAAGCAGCACATCCACTGTCATTAGCAACAAGACTAAACCAGAAAGAGAACAACCTAGCAGAAGCAACTTTTCCCATCCAATTTATTGTGATTCAGCAGTTGCAAAACATGCAGTATCAAATAATTCTTGCGCTTGTACTTGCCCAAACTCACATGAATTGTTTTATTCTTGAAGAGGCCGAATGCTTTTCGCATTGATGACATTAAAAGCTATTCACATTAAGCTTAAAGATTTTAACCATTGTCTTTGGAAAGATGTCATTTTCAACATGGTCTTATTTCAATTAGTCATCCTTCCCACATGATGATTTCTTGATTACTGATGACATCATTACAGATACTGGCTTTTTTGGCATTTGGTTGTAGAGGTTGTAACTGAAGAACAATCTGCCAGAATACTTTGTGTCTTGATTTCAGTGTTATTCAATTAGCATTTTGAACTGTTCTTTTCAGAACTAAAAAAACCAGCCACTATGGTCACAACATTTTTTTATGCTATTTTTAAGTTTGTTGCCTCAATGAAATGTTTACTCTATTACTTGCCTAATTGAAGTGACAGACTGGAAATTCCACCTTTTTCCTTTTGCTCTTGGGAATGTTTATTTTGATATCCTATGTAAACCTATCAATCGTTTTGTTCAAACAGCATGATTGTAATGTAATAAACAAGATGGCAACCAGTTTAAGCCCACTTCACCAGATTTGCAGTTTGGGTCTGCCAACTGTTTTTTGCAATTACGTTAATGAAATTCTCTCCTTTCAGCTGATATTTCGTGAAACATCGCTCTGCAATGTTTTATCTGATAGTTTTTCCTAAGTTTTATTGGTATTGTTGGAGTTGACCATCTAAGATTGCTTAGGGAGTGTGCAGCTTTGCACTGGCTGATTTCTTTGTGAAATAAATCAGCTGCCTTACCTGTACACACATGGTACTCGATGACCGTAGTCTTCATTAACTTGCATTTTTTCTGCTACTTGACTAGAAGGCTGTTAAAATTAGATACTGAAGCTCAAGCTGACTAAACATCTTTGTTTCAGTCATCCCACATAAATGATTATGAAGGTGGTGGAAGCACTGTAATCAGTTTTGAAAATATTGCCCAGGTAAGTATATAGTGTGTTACAGGCACAAAGTCACATGTTCATGGGCCGGTTGTACCAAAGATGGATAGTGGTATCCAGTGGATAGTAGTTTTTTCCACCTTTGCGAAATTGGACAAAAAGCGACAAAAGAATCGAATTGGCCAAAGAAATAAACATAGCTGCCTTTAATCGATCAATAGCAATCTTAATTTTGTTTTATAACGATCAATGGAAAATTTTATGAATGTATAAAAAAATCTTTATTCATTGGATAGCACTAATTACCTTTCATACAACTGGCCCCAGTTTTGTAGATCTGTGCACATACAAAATATTGAGAAGAAAATTCAACAACTCAGTAGTAAAATATTAACAACCACTTTGTAGTTGTTTCATGAGAAGTGACATAAGTTTACTTTCTTCCATCAAATTTTAGAAGCCAGTTTGTGTTGAACTAATTTGGAATGTTAAGCAATTATTTATAATCTTTACTACTCATAAAAGTAGAGTTCAGTCCTATTAAATTAAAAGAGCACTCCACCCCAAAACAAATTGTGCTTATATGAAAGTTCTTTGTGAGTGAATCTTGGAATAGTCATTCATTAGCCTCAATTTTTTTCCTTCACGCGATATTCCACTTTGTTTCAGTGATTTTTATGCCATTTTGCCATCGCCATGTTTTTTGACCAGGTGGCCTGATGGTTTTGCTAAATATTTCACCACAGTGATGTCATTGAACGATAGAAAACAAACACAATCTATAAATTAGTATTGTAGTCTACAAAATATTAGCGAATTTTGAATATTGACTTAGTCTGCGGATCATTTTAACAATGTCTGATGAAGAGTCAGCAATTCTTCATGGGTAAATGAAGATTTTATGTCATCTGAATGGTCTGAGATCAAGATTTACTTCACTGAAGGAAAATATTCGAAGCAGCCATATTGTTCAAAGCTGTGAGAAAACAGTGAGAAAAACAAACAAACAGTGAGAAAAGAAGCTCTTTTTACTAATAGCCAAGTTGAAAAATTTGGAAGAGTGTTTATATGCTTTGAAGAGTGTTTCAACTGAAGAGTATTTAACTAGCAAGAAACACATTTGAAAACATATTGGTATGAATTGTCATCTGTTGCTGTGCCTATCTGATGCAATAATAGTCATTGATGTTAAACATCATGGAATTTATTTTTTGATTTTTTTGGTGTAGGATTAGTTTTGAAAAGCAGTTCAGCAACACCGGGTACTCTGGGCTTCATTTGCCATACCAACAATTTGCATTGAATGGCAGTGGCCAATGATGTAGATATTGCTTCATTTTGACACTATGCCTTTAAAATCCATTTTCAAGGCAGTCTAAAACACTGTTTTTGTATTAAACTGGATGATGATATGTTTAAACTGATATGCAATGGGCTTTTTTTCATAATTTGGACAAAATCAGTTAGTAATTATCTGAAAATATTTGTAGAAACTATTCATGTGTTGACCTCTTGTTTGATTTCGTATTCTTGTTCAACTAGTTAATCCCAGAGGTATAGGCATACTTCAACAAAAATTTAAATTGCAAAGTTGGTTGGTTCTGGACTGTCATGTACATTTGTTGCTTTAGTGTAGCTTTTCCCACGAAGCAAATGGGCGTGAAATCTGCACAGGAAGGCAAATGAGTTGCTTATGGCTTGCGTGAATTCAGTGGGCAAATTCTCGTCATTTGCCTTGGCGCAATTGATTTCCTCTAAGATGTCAATCCTAGATGATTCCGCATAGGTTTCCGTGAGTTTTTAGCTCATTCTGGAGCCACGCAATGAGGAGTTGTTGGAGAATATGTAGTTTGATTTAAGTATAGTATTGTAATATGAATAGCAAAATTCCACTGTCTGTCACTCAATGACATCACAGTGCTCTAAATTGTAGAGCTTTCCCCCCATTTCAACTAATATGGAGGACAGAATGGCCACTAAATTCATTGAAACAAAGTTGAATATCTTGCTGACAAGAAATAGTTAAGCCTAATAAATTACTGTTCCTAGATAGACTCGAGAAGGTTGTTCATATAAACTTTAAGTCCAAGGTTGTTCATATAGACTTGAAGTCCAAGTTTTTTCGAAGGGAGAATAACCTTACACTGTTTCTTGACATGTGTCTAAGATTGTGTATTATATAAGTTGTTCACCATTGTCCAGGCTGCTCAAAATAAATTGCCATTTTGTGAACAACGGTCATTACAACTGGTTTGGGTTTAACACCTGCCAGCATATAAAATGAATATGTTGCAGCATATTTGCCCACATGTTTTAGTCTGAAGTTTGTCCACCAATACAGATAACATTGAAAAACGACAACAAACAAATTTGCTTTATGTCCTTCTTCACAAAACTTAAAAAGGTGTAGGCCATCAAGTTTACTCATGATTTGACCCTTTCCCTTCAAGCGTTACTGTGAACATTACCACTTTCATTAGAATCTATTCAATCAAACTTATTTATCTATCCATTTGCTTTTTTGTAGATGCCACTAGAGGAAATGGTTACCAATAGCACTGGTGCAGCTACCAGCAGTTTGACTGCTTATGATGAGGCTGCGCTTTGTGCCAGTGCCTTCAGGTACTGTACAATAAACGTTTAGGGAATCATACTGGGCAGTATGGGGCAAATTGTGAAGGTAGATACTAGTGTTATCTGCCAAAGCCAAAGGCTAAAATGGATGACTCAAATCTGGCTTTCATAATTCATGAATATTCCTTGAGCTGATAACCGTAATTGCGATGCATATTACTACTGGAGGCTCTGTTGTGAGAAATTGCATTTGCCCTGCTTTTCTTCAGTTCATTGAATCCTGCCAATTTGGTGCCATCTCAACACTATCTAATGTGCACATGTATATGTCTTATACCAAAAGCCGATATAAGTCAATCAAATTTGACTATGGCATATTGCTCCTTTGTCCATTTGCTTTTGACCTATGCATCATCATCATAGGCTACTCTGTCATTCATACTGTTTGATGAAGTAGAGTCCATTTAACTCCATGCTCTCAAAGTCTTGACTTGTAGTATACTAATGCACTTGATTTTTGGGGCTTGATACTTAAACCGTTCATAGAGGTGACTTGCAAGCCGTTTGTTCTTAAGCTATGAAGCCACAAAACAACCATTTGCAACCCGCTGGTAAATATTGTTAAAGAAATGTCACACCAACATGTTCATAATTATTGCCTACAAAATGATAATCCTCCTCCACCACTCATACTTCTTTAGCGGTTCCATAATTTTGTTACAGTGAAGTACAATTCACACTTTTAGTCCTTCAGAATTATGGTGTACTAGTATATTTTATTTTGTCTTGCATATAATTGTTTTTATTTTAAGTTTAGTAGACATACTATTATTTTTTTCTTAATAATTGTGTATATATTTATTCTAGTGTAATATTTATAATCGTGCAATTCAGTTTGTACTGCGATGTGATTTTTAAAGTAAATTTATAATAATAATAATAACCATGATGCACATGGCTTTGGCCAAAGATTGAAGGAGTGCAGCCGTCAGGACCATGTTGCTGTATTATATGGAAGCATTTGATCTCTTTGGCCTCTGAATTTTATGCCATGTGGTGCAGCATTCTGTGTATGCTATGCATTTTTCTATCAAACAAGATCTGACATTTCAACCTTCCAACAATTGCTGCTATGAAGAGGGGAAGTCCCATGTGGCATTTCCCAGGTGCAATGCTCATTTGTGGCTGTTCTTCATGACAGTGTTGAGAAGAACAGCTAAGGCTTTACCTATTGTACGTTTTTGGAAATATGTGGATTGTGCCATGATTGCTGGAAGTTGTTCCATGGAGTAATCAACCTCTTATGCAGAATATTGTAAACAATATCCAGAAATGCATTAACAACAGTAAGCTTTAGTTGATTTCAAATGGAAAGAAATGCTTATTGACTGTACAAACTTAAGCACTTGAAACAGTTAGGTATTACAATACCCACTTCCATGTCATGATGAAGGGGAATACACCTTTGTGCGTCCTGATTTTCTGAAAGGGGGCTTACATTCCTACTGTTATCATTACCTCTTACTTTACTTGCATTAGACCTACACTTGAATATTGGGCTCCTGCATTCCAGTATGCTCTTCCAGAATATTTATGTAACAATACTCAACATATTATGCCAGTGCTGTCTATTATTTTTCTGTTATTGTCAAGCAAAACTTTTGGCCCTAATGAGATATGTATTTGTAATTGCAGGGTTTTGAAATTGATGATTTTCAGTTGGTTACATGAAGTATCTACTTATCATAATGCTTATGCTGATCTTCAGTTGGTCCACTTTTACCGGTATGTTCACCTTTTTTTTTCAAAACAAGTGGTTTCTGCGCTTGGTTTTGTTGCGGTTTTTAAGACACAACTTTTTTTGTTTTGTACGTAAATCATTCTGGTCAACAGCACATTGATTGAAGAAAAATTTGCTTGATGCGCAAATATTGACAAGTGGGAACCAGTGTCCAGCGTTCCGAGAGGATTTGTCTTCCTCATAAATTGTCCTTCCTAGGCCATAGTTTTTTAAAAAACATGTCCCCCTGGGGACCACTTTCATAGGAAATTCAACCTCTAGAAAGTTTGCCTTAAAACACTTTAATGTGTTTCTAGTTAGCATTCGTAGCGCCCTTTGAAATCTAAGTGTTCTCCTGCTGCTCTAACACTGAACATAATATTGATGTTCAGACATTCTCCCAGAAAAAGACAGAGAATTCTTGTTTATAGGAAAACGTTTGCAGATTTCCAAATTTTTTGAAACCCTTATTTAGAATCAGCTGGGCCATTGTGAGGCAATGATGGTCAGAATCAGTGGAATTATACCTTTTCCTCCCATACAATTTTGTGTTTAATTAACTAAGCCAACAGAAATAAATAGTTGAAATACTTGAAATCTATTTTGAAGGCTAGAGTAAGATGCATTCACAATATTGAGCTCTCAATACAAGCTATGTCTCCTTGTTAGCTTTCTTCCAACATTGTTGCTCTTGAATGAGTGTTTTGTCATAAAAGAATCTGTACAGTTAAGGAATAACATTACCACATTTTTGAAATACTGCATACCAAGTGTCACTTTCCTTTGCAACAAAATTGATCCAAAGGACATTCATTTTGTCAATCAAGGAAGGAAAAGTTGATTTTTTATAGCTGCTTCCTAACTGTTGGAAACTGAAGCAAATATGCCATTCATATACATTCTGTCAACAGTGTTAAAGAATAACGCTGAGGAACCAGCATAATTGTGAAATACTGTTTTGACAACATAGGTGAGCAGCTTATGCATTGTAATAAGGTTCATTTTGTTTTAATGTGGCTTTTCAATGGTGTTTTGGATCAAATAGGCACGGCAACTGAGCGAGCTCCCTTTTGTTGTGTTTGTTAAAATTGGCAAATTTAATAATATTTCTGATCAAGTGGAGATTGTGTTGGAGCGCAAATAGTTATTCAAATGCCACCTTCTTTTAAAGCATTTTTGTAACAGTAAAGAAGACAGATTTTTTCAGCAAAAGTGCTTTGAGCAAAATTTCTTGAATATATTTTGCTAGTATTAGTGGTATCGTTGCTGCAAATTGCGTCAAAGTTGTTTTAAAATCACAATCAGTCTTGCACTTCTGTGGTGAAAAACAATATTTAACCCCAGGCAAATGAAATCAGATAATTGTTATTGTGTGTAGTTGCATGGCTTACTCATAAAATATTACTGCAACATCTTTGGGAAAAAAAGGGGGGGTGATCTTGAAAAATCTGAAAGCACAAGGAATTGAGTTACCATCTATTTAAAAATATGTACATGAAAACAGTTGAAGTAACGGCAAATCTGAAGAACGATATTGATGTAATTCTCTTTGTGATTTAGGGAGATACTCATATTTCAATGAAAAGGCAAAGTTACAACATCTGTGTGCAACTAAACCAAATAACAGGGAAGTCATATGTGGTCGCTGTCTGTAGGGCTGATAAATGGGACTGTTGCAAGCATGTTGCAATGCAGCTATTTCTTATCCTTGATTATAAATGATTAGGATTTGCTGTAATCTCTGCTGATTTTTCCTGTTTCCAAATATTACAATGTTCCCAAACATTTTAAATAATAAGTACCAGTTTCCATGCATACAGTATATTACATTTGAGAGGGCCTCTTTAGAGAAATACACACATGATGGAAAGCAAACCAGTACTAATGAGAAAAAGCAGACAGGAACAATAATCCACACTACACATTGCTAGGTACATAATGTGGGATAGACTTGAGAAACTTGCTGATAAACTGGGTCAAGAAAGGAAAGCAGTCTAGGTTAGTCAAGCACTGCAGTCAATAGCTGTCAACTATATTCATTTGAAGAAATGTGCAGCATGGCCATCAACGATAAATGCATCTGATTAGGTAGTTGCAACTTTCTGTAGCAATGAGGTAGTAAACAAGAAAGAATGAGTTTGTGTTTCTATGCATACTTTCCAAGGGGAAAATGTACATTTTTTTTTAAATTTAAAAATCAGATTTTACATCACAAGAGGCTTCAAACAAAATATTTCATAGCAAGCAAGCACTTATTTTTATCTTGCATATACAGTCATGCCAGTTTGAAAATGATTTTTCACATGAATCTTTATTGGAGAGGTACCTTTAGGCTATATTATGCTGGCTTGTAATGCACTTGAGAAGGCTTTCCATTCTGCATTCATCAAAATTGATTTTGCAGTCCTAAGTTCAAGCATGCTTTGCTATGCTAGAATCATGTTCAAAGAAAACATGAAGCACTTAGATGTAGAGCAGATCCAAAGTTTTCTGTCCAAGTTTGGTCATATGATGAGAGAATTATTTACAAATGAACTCACAAGTCAAAAGGAAAGGGAAAGTTTCATGATATAGCAATTGTATCAAGCCATTTTCAGTGTCTTTTTTCATTTTTGCAGCCCTAGAGCATAAATTATGAGTATGTGGAGAAGAGTACTTCACTTGCGATTTTCAGCCACAATAAGTGCTTTGGCAGCAGCTGTCCAAGGTGAACTTAGTTTCTTGACTGATGTAGTTGAGCACTTACAAATACACTTGAAGATAATGACAAAGATTGTATTCTATTAGTAGTTGAGATGGATGTTAAGAAGGATGTAGTATGGGATGTGAAGAATAAGAAGTTTGCAGGCCATATGGAGTATATTACTATTCTTGCAGAGGAACCAGACAGTATTGCTGCCAATGCCTTGGTTGTCTGGGCTGTTGGACTAAATTGCCCATGGTTTTGTCCAGTTGCATGCTTGGTGGATTTTGTCACTTTGAAAATGCAAGTACAAATCATTATTGAAGCCATAAATCTCCTTACTGAAGGTGGTCTCAAAGTCCATGGAGTTACTTTTGATGGCTGTGCCAAGAACATTGCCACAGCAAGATGCCTTGGATGCAAGATTGATAAGTTTGATGGTTTTTTTAAACATCCAACACAACCAAAGAAGACACAGTTTCTTATCTTGAATGTATGCCGCATGCTTAAAATGGCGCGAAACAGCTGAGGGGACATGAAGGTCTTTTGTGATGAAGACAGGAACACAATTTGCTGCCACTTTATCACAGAACTTTATAATGTTCAAAAGAATTATGTTTTACTTCTTGGCAACAAGCTGAAATCTATGCACATTAAGTGGCACAAACAGGCGATGAAAGTGGCAGTTGCAGCTCAAACCATTAGTAATTCTGTTGCCGCTGGGATCATGTATCTCAATATCTTAAAGCTAGAACAGTTTGAAAAAAGTCAGGAAACAGTTCGTATTGACTATAAATTATCTGTTTCACATATTAAGTTCTAAAAGTAAATTTGGGAAGAACTATCAGAGACTAATACAACTTGAAGACATTGATGAAATTAAAGATTATGTCAATTAAGTGATACACTACTTGACCACTTTCATTGATAGATATGGTATTAAGTTGGTTGATGGTCCTAAAAAGATGTTCATTTTGGGCTTTGCATTATCGTTGAAGTCAATTCTTTCATTGGCTAAACATCTTTTGCAAGGAGAATACACTGCATTTGACTATTTGTTAGCCTACCGTTTCTCACACGGTCAACTTCAAATGTTCTTTAGTAAAATATGGAGTTGTCTTGGATGGATCAGCAATCCCAATGCACTTCTGTTCATGTGGGCTGCAAGAGCTTTGCTACAAAAAAATGTTGCTAGTTTTTCAAAAATTGCCAAGTCTGTTGTCGATGAAGAAAAGTTGAGGGAAGATGCTGATGATGTTGACAACAAGGTTTCAAGCTTATTAAAAAGTTCCATCATTTCGCATGATGATGTTCTTGAATACATATAAGGATTCATCATTAAAAAAATCAGCAGCTGTATCAAGTGTGCAGAATGTGCTTGTGCTTTGTCCTTGGAGATGAATGATGGCACCAACAGCTGTTCAGACCATACATATTTCAGTAACTCACCAAAGTTGAGTTTGATTTTTTCAGATGTATGGGAAACTAACAACTTCACTGGTCTTACTTGAGCTAGGTATATGTCAGCAATCTATGTCTCCTATATCTAGGGGCTAGTGTCTGCAAAATTCTACATTTTTCATGTCTTATGGCTATAACATTATTAAAACATTATGATGAAGCACAAGCAAAGAAATTTGCTAGCAATTTCCAGTCAGTTGTACAGCAAACCTTTTCTATTCTTAGCAAGCCACTTGCTTGTGGTATTGCTGTCTTCATTGAATTGCCAGCTGATAACAAGCTAGAATCTAAGGAATCAGTCTCTGCCAAGATGATACTACAAAAGAACCAAACAAGACAAGGTCTACTGCAGACCATAACAACATAAAGTGATAACGCCCTTCAGTTGGTTGTTCTAAATATTTAAAAGTGACAAGAAAGTGTATCATGTGCTGTTCCTCTTCTTTGTCTTTCCAAATCTGGCAGAGCAATACTTATATGAAGAAATAGGAATACCAAATTCCTCCAGCGTCATATGATTTGGAAAGTAGGCAAACAACTTTCATCATGTTTGCCATCCATTATCTGATGCCTGAATAGGTCTTCTAAGCTCCCTTCATCTGGCAGCAGTGTTCATAATTGTGGGGCTTCTTTATACAGGTTTTCAGTGGAAATGCCTTATCAGCAGTGAATATGTATAGGCATAACTTTTCTGGTTTATCTGGAAGGAGACTTTGAAAAGGTAATTTTGGACTGTTATCTTCAAAAGTCATTTTAGGTTCATCAAAGATACCTCCATCGCTGTTGGCCCATTTCCAGATGCATCCAGATTCGTTCCTATCCACATACATTTTGTTGCTTTTACGCTTAGCGCCTACAAGTATCTGGTGAATACACAGACTGGAGTCACAAACTTTTGAAAACAATCTTCAGAGTGGAAACTTTTAAAAATGGAATCATTCTGGATACCTGTGGACGCACTGTAACTGTGACAATTTGAAAACGACAACATATATAAATGAAATATAAAATTTACCCCCTCAACAATGCTCTAAAACTGCAGAATCCATTCCACTCCTATGCCTAAAAACATCACGCGTGTTCCTCTTCCGAGTAAAATGGCGTTTCAGGGAGAAGCGATTTTATCTACTTTGACTGGAATAATTTTGATCGTTGTTGCCTTTATTCAGTTGATATTGCTGTTGAAAATTATTAGGCTAAATATGAGTAAAAGCGTGCGGTTCTGGTACGGCTGATTGAACATTTTTTTCGAAACTTTGCTGCATTGTGATGAGAGACGAAAATTTGCATGAGTCCGTCATACAGTCATACCATCATAGTATAAACTTTTGGGGAGGTGTATGCATGCATTTTTTGTGCACATTTTTATTAAAATATTAAACAACACCATGAGCATGTACCCTCGTTTTTCACTGAAATTGCCATTGAACATGTGCAGTCATAGGAGTGAGCCATATAACCCACAATGAAACCTTTATTTCTACAGCTAAACCCTTGCAAAGTTGCTGTTGGAAAGTTAAGATATGTTGTGAGACTTTGCTGTGTCAAACCAATTACCATTCAAAAGAATGAAAATTCATGGCAATCACTGATGCTATATACTTGTATTCTGTAGCATGGAGCTATTAAGTCATTATCCTAGACAATATACCTAGTCATCTGGTAATTTACGGCCAAGCTGGCTGATGAAAGTTGTAAATTCTTGATGTTTCTTTCCATCATAATTACACTTTTATACATTCAGTGTGAAAACAAAGGTTAGCACACAAAGCACCAAACAAAACATTTCAAGTCACCAATTACGGGCATAAAGTAAAAATTCGCTACTAAATATTAATAGTATCAAATTCCAGGCACTGCACAGCAACTTAGACTTCTGTTTATTGTCGTCAATAGGACATGGCCACAGTAATTGGGCCCATATCACATATTGGCTGGACATTTGAGGCTAAGTTACTGGAGTGAAAATTTGCGACTGAAGCCAAGTAAATTGAAGATAGGCACGATGGATTTTTGTGGATGTATTGCAGTCTAGGTGTACACTGGCTTTTTAGTGAATATTGATTGTAAAAAATCATCAGAAAGTTTGCATTATAGTAGTCAGTGTTAGCATAGTGCTGCTTTGTGCTACTGAGTTTTTAATAGTTGTGGACTATAAAATTGTGTAGTTTTGCCATTCAAAAATAGCAGATTCTTGGCACTTCTTGCTATCCTGATATATTTGTTACGGCATTATGTAGCTAACCCATAAAAGTAAACAACACAAAACGACATGCAGGTAGATTGATGAAAATAATCTGTATAGAACTATTGGCAAATTAAAACTATGTTGACATGTGTCATGCTATGAACTTACATTAACCGTTACTACAACACTAAACATCTATATACAACTGAAGTCTGCAATAATAGGTGTAGCTATTCCATGGAGCTTTATATTGCAAAACAGTCCACAGGCATACCTGTAAACCCATACATTCAAACACTATTCAAAAGTTTGCAACTTGCAATTAGAGATCGTGGTGACACCATCACAATCTCTAAAGGAGCATGTTATAATGTGCACACCATAGTATAGTAGGTAGGTGGTTGGATGTGCAAATTGTGGCATGGTTAGTGTAGTATATTATGCTGTAGCGGTGTGTAAGTACACCACGGTCATAGACTCACACGCTGCTATCTTGCATGAGTAACACTCATTAGCTGGAATTTAACAAAATGTGGTGGGTTAAATGTTTTAAATATTTTAGAAACTGTGCACTTTTCTTGAGGTCTCCAGTCTAGAAATGTGGCCTTAAAACTCTCAATCATTTATCTGTGCAAAGTTCTCAGTCTTGCTTTTTATATTTGAAGCCCTTGATTTCAACACTTTGCTTTCCAATATAAAAATTATAGCAACCAATGCAATGGAGCTATAGACACACTTGCTCGTGATTTGTGATGACGCATGCTTTGTAAGCAATTCTAGCTGGTTTGTATTGTTTTCGGGAATATTTGTGGATGGTTGGAATTGCAACCAATCTAGATACATGTGCAGATGTAATGTTTTGAGTCTGCAACAAAATGTTTGCAGATTCAAACAAATCCATATACGTGTAGACAAGGCATTATCCTTTTGGCGTTTTGGGGAAGCAAAAGGAACAGTGCTAAATCATCACCACTTAAGATGCAATTTTGAAATTTCTGAATGCATTAAGTTGAACTTGAAATTTAAAATCCATATGCTGTTTCCCTACGTCTACGTACACAAAGAAAGGTTTTTATGGAAGGAAATTCTTTAAACTGCAAGGTTGATTATAAGATTTTTGTAGTTTTGCATGGCGAAACAACAATATCAGTATTCGTTTGAGGTATACACCATGTATATTTATTA
>JAOBYK011043090.1:0-23776 GCA_025434845.1 Phenganax subtilis | reverse complement strand
TACATTGGTTCCTAATCATCAATGGTTGGGGGTTTGGCGTATCGTTTACGAATGAAATAATTAGATCTTTACACTTGAAGTGATTGAGGACCATATCATTTTCTATACACCAGCGATCAATCCCATCGATAATTAATAGCGTAGGGACCATCCCCCCTGGATAACTTAGCGTGTGGAGGGGGTAGAGGGACTGTGATGCAGCTACAGTGGATGCTGCCCTAACCAACTGCAGCAGAAGGACCAAGAAAGACACCCACTGGTTCCAAAATACCAAAGGTTAGATTGGAGAAAGACCCTTCCACCCCAGTTCCACCCCTCTATAACTATCGTTAGAGAGAGAGACCCTCCCTCACAACACCCCGCCTCCTGTAATTAAAATTCGAAATTCTCGCGCGAGTCGACAACGTGACATCTCGAAGGCGAAGCCACATATCAGAGACTAACAGATGTTCGACTGCTCCCTACAGAAAGGCATTTATCCCCCTGAATAACTGACTTTCGAAGTGGCATCCGAGGGGTGAAGGTCTTCGTTTAGGGCACTTGCTAGAATAATGGCGACCACTTACGCCAAAATCATAATAGGCTTGAAGATTATGGAAAAGTCAAACATCTGTTAGTCTCCAATCTGTGTCTGTGGCGAAGCATTGACAAATCTCCAGTTCACATTTTGCAACGAAATCATGCCAGTGAAAGCTGTTTGCGTGCTCAGAGGAGAGAAAATTAAAGGAACTATCAATTTTGAGCAACAGGTGAGCGAAATAATGCAATTCTAGAAGTACTTTTTGCACATTTTTGTCAATAATGTCAAGTGATTCTGTGAGGTGGAGCCTTTGTAATTGTGGTATAAATGGTCGAAAATACCGATTAGAATCCGTCCAATGCTGTCTAAAGCTACTATTTATTGCTAGTATTGCTCGTATGTGTAGAAAGTTTGATTAAAATGTCTTTGATTGTGAGTTGTCCGTAGTCTTGCGGAATGCACTCACGTTGTACCAGTCTGTAAATATTTCTGATAATGAATTATGTAACCCCCAGTTGGTCACCGTAATGTTCAAACATAAAAGAGTAAAAAGTAGGAACATTGCCATTTAATAAGTTTTTTTATGATATTCAATAAAGTAAAGACGTTTTAAAAAAATGTAGCAAACGTTTTTCTTGAAACCTAGTGCCCGGACAGTGAATGTGTGATCACTGGTTCAGTAGAAGGGCTTTCTGAGGGAAAACATGGCTTTCACATTCACCAATTTGGTGACTACACAAATGGTATGAAACTGCATAGTTTCTTAATGGCCTATTTACACAGGCGATTTTTGCTACGATTTCTCTCCTTTTAGCATTTGTGATCGAGTAGGTTGACTAGTGAGTACATGATCAAAATTGTTGGACCATTGTTTAGCACAAGAAAATGGCATTGAAATCACCCGTGTAAACAGGTTTTAAGTCTAATGCTTGGCTATTTTACTTGTCAAGATGAGATTCTTGCATCGTCATAATTTTCACCCTGACAAATATGACATGACCTGACCTTAGACAAAGTAAAATAGCAAAGTTGGGAGCTCTATTGCTTAATACATTAAACAAAACACTTGAAATTTTCAACATCCTAAGGGTGTACTAGTGCTGGTGGTCACTTCAATCCCTTCAATAAGAATCATGGTGGACCTTGTGATACTGAAAGGCATGTTGGGGACTTGGGTAACATAGATGCTGATGCAAGTGGTGTGGCTAAATTCAACATCAAGGACAAGCTTGTGAAGCTTAGCGGAGAATACTCTGTCATTGGACGATCTATTGTGGTACATGTTGTTGCTTCTGTCTTAAACTAGACAGTTTTAGCAGTGTTGATATTTATAATCTGTCTAATGCTAGATTCTTAAAATTTGAAAAGTCTTCGCATTGTGTTTGTTGAACAGTTTTTATGCTTTTTTTATTAATTTTGCTGAAATGTCAAGGTCCTCTGTGGCTTCTCTTATATATTTAGGTTCACGAAGGTGTTGATGATTTGGGTAAAGGTGGACACGAGGATAGTTTGACAACTGGGCATGCTGGAGGACGTCTTGGTTGTGCTGTCATTGGGATTGCTAAATAGCTGTCTGGAATTTATTGATTTGCTCGCTGAGAGCCAAGATGCCAAACTGTTGGGTCCAATTGATATTTTGTACGTATAATTAAATTAAGCCATTTCGAAGATGAAAAAACAATTCATGATTTGATTTTGAATAACTCTAATGATTCAAAGTAGTAATAAAACATAGTTCTCATGATTTTGCTTGTTTTTCTGCTAGTTAATTTTGACTTTAGTTGCAATGCATTGCACCCAGCCATTCAGGTTCACTTGTGCTAATAGTATTGACAGGATCATTTGCAACCCAGCACACCAAACTTTGTTAGCATTGAAATCTGTCAGCACTAGATGATTTTATTTGTGAAGATGATATTCTTACATCTCAAAGGATTAACAAAACTATCTGATAATTTCTGTAGTTAATTTATTGAGTGGCAGTGAACTTTAGCACACGCTGTTTTGTTGTTGAATCCGTTTTACACCAGACGATCCTTTTGATCGTTGTGAGATTCTTGCTTCTTATTCGACAAGAAAAATACTTTGACAATTTTAAAATTTGATTTATTTCAACAAGGAATACAACACTATTACGAGCCTATTTATAAGATAGCAGAATTACAAAGTATAAGGTAATAAATATGCACACTTTATGATCACAGCTGTTAACTTTCTTGAGGCTGAAACAAGACAAAAGGTTTTAGCCAAACAATTTATTCAAGATGAACTACAATGTTCAAAATAGTGAGCAGCAATAGAGGTTTCATACCGCTTGGTCATCACCAGCTGGTTCATATTGTTGAAGCTATAAAATTAGTCAAAATACATATGTATATCATTGTATATTCCAAGGATGCATTTATTAACAATAGCCACACATAACAAAGTGAAAATTCACTAATGACTTTCAAGAGCCACAGATCTTTACTGACTACAGGTCGGGTGAATTGCTTTAATACTGAGTAATGATTGATTAAACAATCTGTTATGTAACAAGAGTAATACGGAGTCAATCAATATATTTTTTCCTACTCTCTGTCGTAATTCTTCATTTTCTTTTGTGAGTTGATCATTCATTTGCTTCAGTTGTTCTACATTCAGTTTCAGTTCTTCAATGTCTGCTGTCTGAGGTGGACCTCCATGTAGAAAATTGCTCAAGTAACTGCCGTCCTTGTCAAGGAATTGTGTTTGTTTTCAGTAGAATACATTTGTTCATATAATTGGTAACAATATCAAAAATATTGGAAATTCAATGTTCAACTACTGCCTAATCGTGATGAAAAAGCTTAAAAATAGTAAACAAATTTCACTTGTTTGGGTAGGGGATGAGATAGAAAAGGATACTCTAGAGCATTTGTTGGCTTTTCAGGTTCTTCATACAAACCAACCAAAACTATACATTAAAAAGAAATTAAATTAACTGGCCAATTCCCTTGACAAGTTCACTTGCTTGTGTGTACGACAAACAAGTTTTCCCAGACAAGTTCATTTGTTCGAATGTATAACGAACAAGTTTTCCTTGACAAGTTCATTTGCCCGAACATACACAAGTTTTATCAACAAGCTCCTGAACTAGTTCATTGGAGCTAAACTGTACAAAACTGACTGAGCAGTTTAGTATCAATTATCAATATTGCCAATCTTAAACCTTTGGTAAGGGCATCTAACACTCCAGCTTTTTCAAGATATTTTCTAAACTCTTCTCGTTTTGAATCAGCGACCTGCAAAGCACACACAGTAGAAGCAAATTGTATCGTATCGTTCAGAACACTATAAATATATGCAAGCTTTATAAAGCATAGAAAATTTGTAAGAACTATAACTTTATGTAAATAAGTTACTATAGTCTTTTGAGCCAACGATTTACCGAAGAAAAATTACGAAAACATGGGCAATACGAGTGAAATAGATACCTTGTATTGTGTTTGACTCATTTTTAAAATAAAGACAAATGAATGTACTTTGCTTTTCTGTTTACAGAAAAAAAAATTGAAATGGTTGCCATATATAGCTGAGCCTGCGATTCTGGGGATACTTCATTTAAGATAATTATAATCATTAAAATTATCAATAAATTTTTAGTAATGTTTTGTATGGCTCATGTTTCATTTTTTACTGTCAATGTAATAATTATTATTGATTGCAATTTTTGCTATCGAAGACAATCGGCGATGATTATTTTAATTGCTATTACGATAATCACAAATAATTATGGTTCGAGAGGTCCCGCGCGTATGTTCTCGCGTGTTTTTAGTGAACCACGCGTGTGGCGGCCATCTTGTGTTAAGAAGCGCCGAAAGTGGCACATGGAGCTGTGAAGAAAATCGTTAAAAATTTAAATTTTTTACCTATATTCGCACGACTTTCACCATGGCTGACATGGAAATAGTACGGCAATTTAACAGTGAGGTATTCTGCGTCGTTTCTAGACTTGTTTTTTCGATACGTTTGCAAAACTTTTGTATTTTCTCTTTGTGTTTGCGATGGTCTAAAATTGTCGTTTTCTAGTTGTCAACGCTGTATGCAACAAAGCCACCAATTTCCAAGGCCAAAGTGACCTCAATTACACGACTTGCTTTAAAAGCAGTCAAGGTATCGTATCTAACTGCCCAAAATATTTTTTGTACTTGTAGTTTGCATGTTATTTGTTGGAAAAGTGCAATAAGTTTTAGAGTTAAATTCCCCCCCTGCGTTGAGTAGGAAGTCCGTCAATGAAATTATGCCTCAATGTGTGTTTAATGTCAAAATGTCATAGCTAGTTTGACTTAATTTGCATTGGCATATAAACAGTTCACCTTTCACATGTATATGAAATTACTGCTTAGTCATGTCATTATTGCATTATTGCTTCCTTGCCATGCAGCTATAAAATTTTTTTGAACTGTTAAAACCCTGATATATAAATAATTTGAGAATTATTTAGACCATGAAAAGTCTGGCACTTTTTCGAATTATAGAACAGGCCTTTTTTTATGCAGCGCAGGAAACCTGCCTTTTTATAACATGGTAGAATACTAAAAAACTTGGCATGAAATTCTAAGACTGTTAACAGTGACAAATATTCTCTTTATTGTTTCAAAAAGATATTTCATAAAGGAAACGGCAGACTTTGCTTTGTTATGTTTTAATACAAAGAAATTAAAATTTGCTGGATAGTTCTCTGTTCTTATATTCTCACCATTTCTTGTTTATACCAAAATTTCTCCCATGTTTGTAAAATTGTGTAGCAATAGAAAAGATTTTCTCTTTTGTTGTGAAAGTAGGAAAGTTGCAGCTTATTGGGTTAAAGGTTCATAAACAAATATTAATAACTTTGAACAAAACAGCTGTTATCTAACAGTTTTAGCAATCATTCTTGTTCTTTTTATGATCAGCCAGAATACATGAGACAAATTAGTCTTGATGTTACATTGTTTTTGTATTTTAGTATTATAAACATGTTGTTCAGAGTTTGGAAAAATTTGTGCAGAAGGTAAAGATATGTCCTTTCAATTCTATGTGAAGTTATCAAAGAACTAGCATGCAGTAGGTTCAATTTCAAAAGTAGAAAAAGGAGAATTGTTTCACAGGTAAAAACATTTTTTACGGGCAAAAACATTTTGGTTGATGAGCTTTTCACCACATATAAAACTATCATATGTATAATGAGAACAATCCACATCATATTTCCACTATAACTGCGCATTGACTGCATGGCCAGCCATTCAACAGTCTGTGGTAAAAGCCTCCTGCAATTCTTGGCCTATCTTCTGTTGCAGTGTCGTCCTGAATATAAGATACCAGCTCTCTATGTTATTGACTCAATAATCCGACAATCTAGACATCAGGTAACTATTTGTGAAACAAAAAGTCTTGATCCCTCTTCAATCTTTTTGAGAAACAGAAGAGCATATGAAACAAAAGAGTGATCTTGTCATTTAGTTTGGAGCTGACAAGGATGTTTTTGGACCAAGATTTGGGAAAAATATTACTCATTCTTTTCAAAATTTTTTCAAATGTCTTCCTGAAGAACAGGTTGCTTTAAATAACTCGTTAGTTTTCTTGGAATTTGTTAATTTGCCTGTGTAATGCTTTTTATGACCAAATATCTTATGGATAAAATTTTAGAGCAAGCTTATCAAGGTTTTAAATCTATGGCAAAAGAACAAAGTTTATTCTCCAGAAGTGGTCCAGCCTTTGCTAAACATGGCTCACACACGACCCATGGCAGACCAGCAAGGTATGACAGTGTATGTAACTACTTGGTATGTCATGTTCCATCTTGAAAAGTATGATTATCTGGTGTTAGACAAAGTAAACTGACAAAGTAAGGTGCTCCGAAGTGCATTGCCACTTCATGAGGGAACACAAGAAATTGTCAGATAGTTTTTTAATTCATCAAATGGAAGAGTCTCTTTGTGACAAATAAATTATCTAGTGTTGGACGGGGTTCACCAGTGGGACTTTTCACTCAGTGAGCTGAAGAACTTGTTTTATTGTACCCAGGGAGTGCAGCACTTGCTGCGGAAGTGAAGGCAGTACCTGCTGATACCACACAACCAGGTCACATGGCACAAAACTATGCCACTCAGCAATCTGGCACTGGGGAGACACCGCAAGAACAAGCATACATCATGTTACTGCAGCAACAGCAGGAAGAACAAATGAAACACATCCAACAGCTACAAGAACGTCTTCAGCAACAGCAGCACATGAGTCAACAAATACAAGAATCCCAAGGGACTACCCACACCCCTTCAGGAGAAGGGGAACCTAGATTTCAGCTGCCAACCGAAGTGTTCGCACAAATCCAAGCTTTAACTGGCATGGTCCAGCAGCAATCAGACACACAAAATTATTCCTCTGAGCAATATACAGGGGTACACCCCGCTGAACAATATAACCATCAACAAGACGCCTACCCTACTGATGGTTATGGAAGGCAACAGCAACATTCTGATCAAAGTTATGGTGCTTCACAACAGGTAAACAAAATACATGAAAATTTATGCAAAAACTTCAGTAGTATTACTGTATTAGTAACTTTCTTGTGGAAATGAAAGATATATGAACACTTTTTATGTATCAATTACTATGTGCGTAGTAACAGTATCGAAGCTGATTTCCAGTTTGGTTTACGTATGTGCAGTGAAGTCTCCTTGTCAGTAACGAAAGGTTTTCCAATATATTTCATTACAAGCAAAGCAGTTTGTGTTTGGGTGGGCTTACTATCGTTACTAAAAACGAGTCGTGCTTACAGTCCAACGCGAAACAACGCGAAACGCTTTTCAGAACGATTATTTGAATAATGAAATGTTTTCAAACGGATCAAAATTTCTGCAGAAAGAGTCAACCCCCCCTGAATTTGAAACTACGTGTTTTTCTAATATTCAAAATTAGTTTCATGGGTTAATTCGAGGTTTATTTCCCGGGGGGAGGAAGGCAACTTGAAATGTAAAATGGCGGGCAGTAAAAGGGAGCGAGCACTTGCTGAAAAAAGCTTAATCTGTTTACTACAAGCTTGTGAAGGCCATGAAACTACAGTTGAACTAAGAAATGATGTTTTTGCTAAAGGAATAATATCGCAAGTTGATGGATTTATGAATATTAACATGAGTAATGTGCAGTTTACTACACAACATTCAAAGACAGTCCATTTGCAAGAAATGTTTATACAGGCGAAACAAATACGTTTTGTACAGATTCCAGATGAAATTAATATGAGAGAAGCTATTGAACTCCAACTCAAAACTTTGCAAAATTCTCGCATTCCTATGACTGGAAAATCAAAGAAAAAATAGATTGAATTTAAAGACTGTACAACGTATTTATTAAAGCTATGGTGACCCAATCAAGTGTTCATTTTGTAGAAAGCAACGAGAAACTGACTTGAACAAAGTGACTGACTCTATTTTTGTCAATGTTTTAAGCTAGAAGTCTTCATGAGCAAAAAATTTACTAAAGGTTTTGAACCTACAACCTCTGTTTTGCTAGTTAAACATTGTAACAGTGAGCTTCATAGCAACTTGGTTCCTTGTGGCTAGTAAATTTTTTGCTTGTCTTGGTGAGGCTATCTTGAAAAAACTTACGATATTTATAACTTACCTGGGAGGGAATGTCATAAGAGTTTGATTTGAAATATCATTATATACTAAAAAGCATTTCTAAATTGTACTGCATGTTGTAGTAGTACTAGTATAATTCATGTCTTGATTGATTTTCTGAAATAAAAACATGAAACTCTAGTTTTCAGGGGAAAGACATTCTGTGACTAAAATACATTTGTTTACAAGCTTCTGGCTCTCCGTCAGTAGCTTTTAACTGGTAGTGATAGAATATGAACCGAAAGCTTAGAAATAACCATTTTAGTCGAAGAACATGCCCTCTTTTTAATATGTTTCCTTGCTTCTTATTTAAGATCGTTTCTTTGAGAACTAGTGGTATCTGTTCAGGAAGTTCAATATAGTTTCATTTTGATTCAGCAGCATCAAGGGTTTGTGGATGATTTTGATTATGGCGATGATCAGGATGATGCTCAGCGTATTGAAGAGAAGAAACGACAGCTGGAAGAAGAACAAAGCAGATTACTTACAAAAAGGTTTGGATGTGAAGATGTCTAGTTTAAGCCAATGTGGTGCACAATTCTCACTTTGACAAGTTGAAAAATTTTGTGTTACATGGAGTAAAATGAAATTTGGTGTGATTTGTGTTATGATGAGCATTTGAGATGGGCGGACTGATACCTTCATTGGTGGTATGACTGATTGTCTCTCTCTGAACACAATAGCGTAAAAGTTCTGGATTTCTACTTTGTATTAAATTAATTGTTGGTAGTTGGGTTGATCCACTTTGTATACCAGGAATGTAAACAATGTTAGCTGAATTTTTGTCAATTTAGCTGACTGTCCAACAAAAGGCCTCAATGAAAGTTGTAAAGCTATTTCATGTTTTATTTCGTAGTTCTTTTGAACATGATGACTCACTCAACGCCCGTCAACGTATGGAAGAGCAGTTCCGTCAGCAACAACTTGCCAGTAATGTTCCTACTCCAGTAGTCCCTGAAACTCGGCAATCTTTTCAAGGTATACCATATTTATTGAAGTATTAATGTATCTGTGTGCATGGTAATAAGTTGACAATTTGACATTTTCTCTGATTAACTTAGTGAGTGACAATGCACTCCAATGCACCCTAATTTATTATTTTACTCTGTTTAACACCAGGTGATATAACTTGTCAAAGTGATTCTTGCATCTTAATGAGTTAACAAAACTATCACAAGAATATCTTTTGTTAACTCATTGAGTGGTATTGCAGTGGTCCCTACTTACCTCTTTTGCTCTATCAAACATCAATTGATTTTTCCTATCGAATTACTCTTGCCAGTTCTTTTGCTTTGGTTTTCATTCATAGAAGTTCAAAGAAAGCTAGAAGCAAAGATTGAACCAAAAGTTGAACAAGGGTTTCCAGTAGCCCAATTGCCTGTATTGCAAACTATGGGTCAAGTCCCTCAAGCTATGCATGAAAAGGCAGAACATCGTAGTCGATCAAGATCACCTCGGGATCGAAAACATCGTGACATTGAACGAGAACACCGAGATGGTGAGCGTGAGAGAGGCAGAGAACGCGACAGACACTCAGATGGTTCTGATCGACGACGAAGTCGAGACGATCGGGATAAAGCACGAGGAGATCGTGACAGAACACGCGAGGATCGGGAGAGATCCCGTGGGGATCGTGAACGATCACGAGGGGAACGTGAGGATCGCGAAAGGTCAAGGGCAGAGCGAGATGAGAAACCTCGTGTTGACCGGGAAGACCGTGAGAGATCAAGAGGCGACGAAAAACCACGCGAAAGACGAGAGTTGGATAAGGAGCAGATCAAGAAGGAGGAAGAAGCTGCTGAGGATAAAAAAGAAGTAAAGATTGAGAAGTGGGTTCCGCCTGTGAAAGATGGACATCTTAGCGGTAAGTGTGGGTTTCAGTTAGCCTGACACGACAGCGAATGAGGTGAAAAATTCAGAAGTTTATACTCTTATAGGAGCAAGCAATTCAAACTTATATACTCACTTGTTTGTGTGTTTTCCATCACTACATGTATAATAAAAAGAATTATTGAGATAATAATCCATGAACATGTCATTTTAGTGATCCTGTAAAGAGATGGGCAATCACGTGACTCACTGGTTGTGGTGCATGGATGATTGTCTCGTAGTCTCAACACATTTGACTATACTGTGTAGATAGTATTTGTTGACTAGAAAATTTGAACATGTGAAAGTAGACCTGGACCATATGCCCTTGTATTATACATTATCACAGTTTGATGCGTATTCTTGTTTGTAGTATGTAGTCGCACTGTGTGGGTTGCCAAGTTGAACAGATCTGTCACAAAAGAAAGTCTTGAAGAATTATTTCAAGAATGTGGTGAAGTGCAGTTAATTGATGTAAGTGTGAGAAATTGTGCTACCGCTCAACATTTCAATCAAGGAAAGTACACGGCTAAAAATTATGAGCATGCGGTAAAACAGGATGCAGCAATGTTGTGCTGCACCTATTGTTTACAGTTGTCAACAATATTGAACAATGTTGTTCATTTTTAATCGGGTGTAACAATGCTGAACAACATTGATAACAACTGTGAACAATAGGGTGCAGCACAACATTCTTGCATCCTATCTTATCAACATGCTAACCACATGATGATTTTCACGCGTGTAGAATGTGTTTATAAACTTAACACTTAACAGTCATGATGCAACAAAAGTCTCACTTTGACAAATAAAGTCATCTGGTGTAAGAGAAACTGAAGTAACCATTGGTTTATTGAAGGGCATTGCCACTGAATGAGTTGACAAGAGAACTTGTCAGATAGTTTTGTCAACTCATTAAAATTGAAGAGCCTCGCTTTGACACATACAGTCTTTTGTCATTGGGCAAATTACAAGAACAAAGCAGGGTGCATTGCTGTTACTGCATCAGGGTAAAATTTTTAATATTCATTTGCTAAAAAGTTTCTTGATCATCTGCCTGTTTTTTCTGGCTCTGCCTCAACTTCAGTAGTTTGTGTTGTGATGATATTAAGAGACGGGCGGTCAGATGGCTCACTAATTGAGTTGCATGCATGATTGTCTCTTCTGTATCTGAACACAAGGTGTTGATTGTCATATATGATCGGAAACTTTGTCTCCTCTCACTTGAAACTTTAGTTCTATGAATTGCAAAATTTATCTAGAATAGTCATGTAAAGCAATTTCCAATTTTTCAGATGATTCCACCAAGAGGATGTGCTTATATTCAAATGGCTGAGCGGGAGGCAGCATATCGCTCGCTGTCTCACAGACAAATTCTGAGAACAAATTACAAGGTACAGTATTTGAGAAATTTTATGTATGTGATGAACATTTTTGTACTTTGATTATTTGCTTTACATGTAACTTTAGCATATATCCCTTGTACAACTTTTCTGTTGCAAGAAAAGTTTTTTGAGCCATTTTGCAGTGTGCCTGTTTCATCACAAACTGTTTACAAAATGATTTTCTCTGCATATATTATGCTATAAGAAGATAGTGGTGAGATGTCCCACATGTTGCAATCCATGAGTGATTGTCTCTTTTCTGAATACTGTAAAGTATTTACTGGCCATGATTTGTAGGCTAAACTGCATTGTTGGCAGCAGCTTGAAGCATCTTTCACATACCAAGTTGTGGCCTCTTTTAGTATGCGTCCTTCGTAATTCTGCCACTTTCTGCTAAAAAGGATAATTAGCCCTCCTATCATCCTTGTAAAGCATTCTAACTAGCTTAAACAACCCGTTTTTCTAAAGCAATCTACATTACTCAAAACCATGTGGCTCTGGTGCATTGTTCTCACACACTGCTGAAATTGAATTATGATAAGACTCTTAATAATTGTAGCATCTATATGTTGACTCATTGAGTGACAACAAACCTGAGCGTACCCTATTTTGTTAATTTACACTCTCTGACATCAGATGGTTTTACTTGTCAAGGTGCTCAGACTCTCGCATTTAGTAAGGTCAACTCTATTTCTTCTAGCTTGCCTGGGCCCCAGCTAAAGGAGCCAAAGAATACAAAGAATATTTTGATAAAGAGCTTGGTGTTACTTATATACCTGTTGCCAAGCTTGAGAAATCAAATGATACTATGTCATCCCTTGCTGAAGGAGGGTGGATTGATCCACGCACAATACCTGAATCACTAAGCAAAAGTAAGTATGCTGGGTATTCATTGAGCAACAATGTACCCCGGTACATCCTAATTTCTTATTTTACTTTGTCTTACACTAGATGATTTTATTTATCAATATGAGACTCGTATTTCTTGTAGAGTTGAATTGTTTCCATTCTCATTTATTTGTTGTTTTATTTCAACTAACTCTTCTTTTTCTCTATTTTAGAGGAAGAAGAAGCAGCTGCTGCCGCCGCAGCTACTGCAGCTACAGCACAAGCTCAGGCTGCTCCCGTTGCAGCCATGCCTATGGGTATGCCCCCAGGGTTTCCTAGCATACCCCCACCAGGCTGGGGTATGCCTGGGATGCCTATGCCGGGTATGCAATTGCCCCCGGGTGCAAACTTTCCCCCTGGCATGCAATTTCCTCCAGGTGTGAACCCATTTCAGCGAATGCCTTTTGCGCCTCCGGGGGTTAATCCATTCATGATGCCTGGTGTGATGCCTGGCACCTCTCCTATTGGTGTACCCCCTCCAGGTATGCCCCCATTTTTTAGCCCTAACGTCCCACCACCCACAATTGCACCTGTAGTGCCTAGTCCAGCTAATAAAACAGAAACTGCCGACCAGTCACATGAGACAAACCCTGAAGCTGATGCCACTCAAACTGTTTCTACTGACCAAACTGCTCCCATGGGACAAAATCAAGAAGAAGGTCAATCTCAAGAACAATATGGCGATCCTAATATTCCTCCAGGAAGTGCCCCCTCCTTCCAAGGGCAAGGTGGGCCTCCGTTTCCAGGTGGCCCACAATTTAGACAACCATTTGGACAAGATGGTCAGAATTTTAATGGTGGCCCAGACAATCAGTTTCAAGGTCCTCCTCAATATGGAAAGCACAATCCGTGGAGGCCTGATGGCCAACAATGGCAGGGTGAATCCAATGATAACTGGGGTAACCAAGGTGGGTGGCAAAATGAAAACCAATGGCAAAATGATCAGTGGGGGAATGATAGACAGTGGAGTGATGATCGCAGAGGTCGTCGTAGACATGGCAGTCAGGACGAATCATTTGATCGACGCAAACGTGGACGCTTTGAGAATGATTGGGGACATGACAGGCGACGAGGGCCGCAGTTTGATCATCGTGGACGGCCATATGGTAGGGAGGATAGATATGGTCCACCTGGGCATCACGGTCCACAATATGATGATAGACAACCTTGGAGGCCCCAAGAAGCAAGAATTGAGCAAGGGGGTTATGAAGAGAATGCGCCTTGGGATCATAATCAAGGGGATGGTCGTTATGGTGACAGTAATCAAGGAGGTGGTCGTCATGGAGAGGGTGGTTTTGGAGATGTTCATTATGGTGATAGAAGTCATAGTGATTTTCATCATGAAGAAAGAAATCGTAATGTTGGTTACCAAGGAGATAGTCGTCATGGTGATGGTTATCATGGTGATGGTCGTCAAGGTGATGGCCGTCGCCGTGATGAATATTATGGTGATCGCCGTCAAGGAGATGGTCGGTATATTGACAGTAGTCAAGGTGATAGCCGTCAAGGTGAAAAGTCGCATGAGATTCCTCCTCTCATGGATGTGGCACCTACTGAGAGTGAAACCCCAAGTGAGAAGCCCGCTACAAGCCAGGCTGCCTCTACTGAAGATGAAGCTAAAGGTTGGTTAGAGATATATGCTTTGAAGCAAAGATTGGCCTTGGATAAAAAGAATGCAGGCAGAGCAGTGTCATCTGAAGATAGCGCAAAAGAAACAAAGACAATGAAAGAAGGTGATGTTGTCGAAAAGCAAGCAACAGTCAAACAAGAGGCAAGCGAAATAAGCACCGGTGCTGATGACAATAAAGTAGGAGGTAATGATGTAGAGAATCAAGTAGTGGTTGAGCAGGAATCATGTAAACCAAATACTGATGCTACTGGTCTAGCAGGTCATGCTATTTCTGGACCTGCACCTTCTACTGAAATGAAAGAAGATGAGACAATAGTGCCTGGCAAAGGAAGTGTCAGTCAAAAAGGTGATTTGAGTAATAATGATCAGGGTGTTGTGCTCGAAACAAAAGAAAGTGATATAGTAGGAACAGGGCAAGGAATATCTGATGAAGGAAGTTTAAATGAGACTGTTTCAAGTGGTGAGTCCAAGGGGAAAGAAGAAGATGTTCTTGAAAGTGAATTAAATGTAGCTGTTGAAAGTAGCATGGTTGTTGAGGCAAAGCAAGGCTTGGAAAAAGAAAACATGGATGTTGATCAGAAAATTGTTGCTGAGAGTCAAGCAGTAGTCACATCAGAACAGGCAGAGTTAGTTAATGACGACCAGAGAGCAAAGAGTTTAGATAATATTGTTCTTGATAAAGCTGATGACATGAAACCAGGTCCCGAGGCGATCAAAAGTGAAGCAGTTATAACTGATGCAGTTGTCAAGCAACAGTCTGAGAGCCCTGTTGTTGCACCTGAAGTTTCTGAAAGTAGAGAGAAAATGAGTGCTGGCGACCCTGTCTTTGAAGCAAGTGCCTTGGAAGAAAGTAATGTGGTTGTAGGTAATCTAGGGGTGAGTCTGGGATCAGATGAGGTTAAGATGGCGTCAGGTGAGGTCAAGGCGGTATCTGATGAATTTAAGATGGGATCAGGTGGGATTAAGATTGGATCTGATGAGGTTAAGGTGGGACCAAAGGAGGTTAAAGTGGAAAGTGATGAGGGTACGGAAAAATCAGATGAGGTTAATATGGAATCAGATGAGGTTGAGTTAAGATCTAGTGAGGTTAAGATGGGATCAGGTGAGTTTAAGGTGGGATCTGATGAGCTCAAGTTGGGATCTCATGAGGTGAAGGTGGAACCTGATGAGTTTAGGATGGGATCAGATGGGGTTAAAATGGAATCTGATGATTGTAGAATGGGATCAGATGAGGGTAAGATGGGATCTGAAAAGGTTGACATTGTGTCTGATGAGGTGGAGATGGGTTCTGATGAAAGCAAGATAATACCTGAGGAGGTAAAGATGGCATCAAGTGAAGCTGGTGGTTCAGAAGCAATATCGAATATAGTAGAAGGAGAGATACCCTCAGAAAATGAGGATACAGCTTCAGAAGTCGAAATGTCTCTGGCTGTTCGAAACTATATTTATGGAAGTCCAGTTAAAGTTGGTGAGTCTTCAGGCAGTGACAACATAGCAGAGGAATCTGTCAACAATACAGATGTATCCATGCATGTTGAAGAAGCAAGGAGAGATGATATTAGTACTAAGCAAGAGACAAACTTGGTAAGTGACATGGAAAGAAACCCAAAGCCTAGTGAAAGTGAAACACGAGAAGAACAGCCAAGTTCCATCGTACAAAGTATGAGTAGTTCAGATTCTCAAACCAGTGAGCCCATTCGTGGGCAGGAAATAGATACTATCAGTTCGAAAAAGATTCGTCTGTCATTGGTTTATCCCGAATACGGTGATCCAGAAGACGAAGATACATCTTCTGTCGTGGAAGATTCGGAATCTGCTTCCGAGTCTCAAGCAAACGAAAAATCTTCCCAAGATCTCGTCAGATCAGAAACAATCAGCAAGTCATCAGTGAATCCTGCATCTTTTCACCAAGACGAACAATCCGCTGTTGCGCCAAGTATTTCGACTTCAGATTCTCAAGGCATCCCTGAATAGCAAAAGCCTTCGCAAGTAATGAACAGTTTTGAAAGAATTAACGAGTCATTGGTTTCTTCTGATCAAACATCGATTGGACAAAGTTTAGAAGGAAACCTTGAAGTAGGTGACCCTAAATAAGGAAATTAGCGCGTACAAAGCTGAAATAGACGCACCAAGCATTGTTTAAGACACAACTTCGACGAAATTGGGACAACTTTTAGAGAAAGTCCGATGAACACTTTGGTGTCTTGACAAGATCTTAAAATTTAGCTTGTAAATAGAAACTGACCTCATTTTACTCTAGGGATTTCGGACATTACTAGGAACCGGTTTCCTGTTGAGCTTTTTAATCTCCCCCAACGAAAAAGCTGTGCTATATTCAATGGGCTGGTTTTTGGAGAAAATATTTATATGACATTCAATATGATCGCAATTTGTAAAATCATCCATTAAGACAGTTTAGAAGAACGAAGCTAAGTTCTTATGCAACGAGAATTTTCAGGCATGGTGATCCATGAAAGAAGATGGTCTAGATGCTCCATCTACGTTTCTGTTCAGTTTGGGAATTCTCATTGTTATTGTACACATTGTCTGCATAATGCGGTGTGCCATCCAATAAATACTTTTTGGACATTCATGAACCCAAAACAAGGCTGATTGTCCAAAGTTCAGCAATTTTCTAGACCATCTCCTTCCATTAAAAACAGGTAATGTCAAAAATATTTGTTTTCTTCAATATTTTCGTTGCATTCAACGCTAAATTATATCGAAAACCTCTAAATTATTTTGACAAGTTTATTGATCACCCGTATATTAACAAGGTCCACAGTAAGTAAATAAATCCGTCGGTTCTCACCTAAACTAACCAGCATAGCCAATTTTTTGGGTTGCGACAGATCGTAGGTGTAGGAGATAGGCCAGGCAGCGGTATTATGCAATGAGAGGTAAAGACAGTACGTTTGTATGCAAAAGTTGGCAGACAGGTTTGATTGACATATCACTGAAGAGTTTTGGTTGAGTTGGTCTCTTTAAAAGATGGAAATAGTCTGATAAAGAGCCATCTTTATGACTCTAGAATTAATCTTGGTATATGGTTTAATTGGTAAGTATTGTTCGGAATAAAAGCTAGTCTTGATCAACTTTGATTTTAATAACATCTGACAAATGAAGATAAGAACTTTGGAAACCGCTTATTATAATCATACCTGTTTTGTTCATTCTTTAGCAAAGTGCATAGGTAGCTACTGTTCTCTCCAGTTTACTGAAGCATGAGCAGACTATTGATCATTGGTTATTGTCTTCAGTGACGCTTGTTTCAATGCATGTTTTTCAAATTTGGAACACTTTCCCTCATGTTTTTCTTAATTTCTTTGTTGAGAATTTAATTTTAGATGATCACTTTTGTATAGTTGAATAAGATTTGATGCTGAAGATTTAAGAGAGGTAAATAAAGCGTTTTATATATCAAGGTCAGGGATTATGCTGCTTTATAATATTTGAATTATATGTAAGAACTTTATTTTCTTGTAGCAAAACTGAAACTTAAATGCTTATATCGAGGTCAGGGATTGTACATAAGTATAATATTTGAATCAGTTAAGAATTGAAATATCCTTTTCATATGAAATCTTTACGGATTTTTAGGCTGGCAGGGTTGTCGAAGACGATGCTGCCGTGAAACTTGACGTAAAAGCACTAATTCATGTCATGTGTAGAGTGAAATTTAAATATTGTAAATATGAACAATCCCTGACCTGCGCCGCGGTTGCTTACCAGAACTTATAGCGAACAAAAGTAGGAAACGTTAAAGTTGTATGCTATCATTTCCCTCAGAGTTTCGTATGATTCGCAGTTAGGAAAAAAGTGTGTGTATTGTAGAGGTGAGAAAAAACGATGAACGATTGTGAAAGGAAGAATGAGTTGATGAGTAATAAATATAGCAAAGAAACACGACAGACAATTAGTAGGTTGCAGATAGAAATGAAGAAGATACGACAGAAAGTTCGCCTATAAGATTCGCGACCGCACGATGTGCTTGCCAACGATGCGCAAATTACATGCTGCTGTAGCGATGTATTGAATGTTATACTGACGGATTTTGAAAATAACTGTTAATGGTTTACTGTAAGACGAAAACGCTAAATTTGAATTATGCCCACTTTATGCAACATTTTTGCCCATTCCAGTAGCACAGCTATTTCGACAGTTTCAGCCCAACATACTGATTAGTAGCCAGTGTAAAAAATAATGGTCAATTTAACCATGCATTTGTACTTAGGGTAATAGCCTGGCTTTAGCAACAAAAACAGTTGTCGAATTTTCGTGACGTAAACTCGTTTTTTCCATAATCTTACGTATCCCTAGATTGCAACTAGCGTATGCATTTGTAATAACAACTATATTGCTGTAATTTGTCACGAACAGTTTGCTTCGAACATTGCTTTATCACCTATTTCAATTTTCTGTAAATTAGAAATAGTTTCTCTAAAAGCATTAATTTAAGTGTTTTTGACTGTATTGTAAGGATTCTTTTGTAGCTAGTTTTTTTGTAGAGCAAATTACATTAAAAGTAACTAGTGGTCTTGTTTTTGAAAGCATAGAACACTGAGCAATACCAAGTGTATTGAGGTGCATTATGCCTCAATACCTTTGCGAAGAACAATAGATGATACTCCAGTGTTTTTTTAGGTCAATGAGCTGAACAATCAAGAGTACTCCATGTTTATTAACAGATCAGTTTATGATCAAGAGTATTCCAGTTTATTTTGTATAGCTCAGTGGTCGTCAATCGTATAAATCGGGTGCAAAATGGCGGACGATTCAACTGATGAGCAGCATGAAAGTAGTAGTGGGAAAGAAGTAAGACTATCTCTTTCTGCCTTGCTTTGAAGAAGGATAGCTGAAGAAAACAAATAAGGCTTTCTAAGGCTCATTTTTACGTTTTAACATGTGGTTTAAGACTGTTTCAGCCGTTGAAAAAGTGAATAAAAATTTACTTTGTTTTGTAGTTTGTTAGGCTAAAAATTGTTGTTTTCTATTCTAGGAAGAAAGCTCCGGCGCTGGCAAGAGAAAGCGTCTTTTCCACAAGGAATGTACGTGTGAACACTATCGGATAGTTTCTCTTTTTAACCCACCAGATGACTTTACTGGCCAAGGAGAGACTCTTGCATTTTAATGAGTTAACAAAACTATCTGAAAAATTTTTTTTCCAGTGTAGTGCAATATAACGACAATGTAGAGCAATGTAATGACACTGCTCTTCAATGCACTTTAGTTTGTTGTTTTATTCTTTCTAACACCAGATGATTTTTAGTAAGATGCATGATGTATGGTTTTGGTGATGACCAAGCACCTTTTACAGAATCTATTGACTTATTGGAAGATCTTGTCATTGAATACATTTCTGAAATGGTACTGAGTGCGCAATTTCTGAAGATTTATCATAAATTTCTTTTTACTTTTATACTCCTGTTTAAATTTCATTTTGGTTTTCAGACTTTAAAAGCAATGGCAATTGGAAAAAAGGGAAGGGTTCATGTTGAAGATATTGTGTTTTTAATTCGTAAAGATCCTAAAAAATATGCTCGAGTAAAGGTGAAACAAGTATTATTAACTCACAGACTAGCAATGCACTCCAGTGCACCCTACTTTGTTAGTTCAATCTGTGTATTGTTTAATTGATTATTTGGTTTTATTTGTTTAGGATCTGTTAACGATGAATGAGGAGTTAAAGAAAGCAAGAAAAGCATTTGATGCAGAAAGCTATGGAGAGATCAGTTGACAATACTTTGCACTTATTGTATATTTCACCTTGACTATTCAAATTCTGTATATGATAAAGCAGATTATACTGACAGTCCTATCATGCCGTACAATTGTATTAACATTTTTACTGCAAAGGTGCTGATATTTTTGGTCGAAAGTTTATGTGACATTATGTTGGCCAAAAAAATTTATAAGTATATAATATGCCTTTATAAATTAAAAGCTTTAAACTTTATATTTTGTGCCTCAGCGTGTTATTGTTGCATCATTCCCAATTAGAAGGTGGTCAAAATTTCTACCCCTTGGCTTCGCCCATTCTCGATCTGCCAGTTCAGGAAGACTAGGTACTACTTTATAAGAGTTTTGAATTTGTTTTGTAGTCCGTTTGCATTTTTATTCGTGTTTATTTCAATATTCTCGAGCTTTCTAGGTAAGTGGAAGTGAAAAACAAAAGTTTGGAGAATTTAAAAGCAAGAGAAAAAAGAAAAAGCAAGTTTGGTAAGAAATCAAAATTAACGTCGTGAGCAGGATTTGAACCTGCGCGGGAAGATCCCATTGGATTTCGAGTCCAACGCCTTAACCACTCGGCCATCACGACTATTGCTCATCGAAAGTGTAGATATTATGTTTTATTGTCGATATGAAATTTTAATGTATTATAATTTATGGAATATTTACAGTTAGTATCTTCATTCCAGTTATTTGTTTACAGTTCAGTGGCACTAACTCTAACTCCAGTTTATAATGCAGGTCAGTCTTAACGATAATAATAGTCCATTTATATCAATAGATCTGTTACCCTCACTCCAGCTTGAAAAGAAGATCAGGCAAGCTCGTCCAGTTGGGATTCCAGATCAGTTTCAATCACTCCAGTATAAACGCGGATCAGTCATATCGTAGTCCAGCTTTATACCGTTCAGTGGCACAGTTTCCATGTGGTTTCCATGGAAATGAAGTCAATATGTCGGATATTAAAAACATTTTTTGTCATATTTTTGATATTTATTAATGAAAAATGGCGCAAAACAGCCATGAATATGTTGAAGAAACACTCTTCTACATTCTGTTAATGTTCTGAAACATGTTTAACATCATTGTGACATGTTTTTCGCGAATTACAAAGAAAAATTTACGGTCGGTTTTGGCAGATATTCATGAGCACTTTTTGATACTTTAGCTTTTAAGTAGAACGCTAATTCGGACTATATTTGTATGTTAATTGTCTGTATGTGTTCTTTTTTGTTTATATAAGGTTTAATAAGATTATGTTGCTAATATATTTTGTATTTTTAGGGAAATAAAATTATTGATGCTCGGACTGGATAATGCTGGAAAATCAACCATTATCAACGATTTGAAAGGAGGTATACGTATAAACGTTTACCATTAAGATGCAAGAATCTCACTTTGACGAGTAAAATAGAATTTAATATGAAACTTATTCTATAATTTTTAGAACCAAAGGAAGAAACAATTCCTACTGTTGGTTTTTCAAGTGTGGAGTTCAAGATGCTGAATTTTAGAGTAACAGCTTATGATGTTGGTGGAGGACCACGAATACGAGGAATATGGAAAGATTATTATGCTGAGGTTAGTATCCTTTGATGTCTATCAACGATAAGAGTAGAATCGCCTGGTGTTAGACAGAGTAAAACAACAAAATAGCAAAACAGGGTGCATTGTCATTCATTTAGCTAAAAAGAGAAATTTTCAGATTTTGTTAATTGTAAAGACACATGAAATCATCTGGTGTTAGACAGAATAAAATACCAAAGTAGGGTGCACACTGGAGTGCCTTGTGATTCAATGAGTTAAAAGTGTGTTGTTGTTTTTTGTAGATATTTGGTGTGGTGTATGTGGTTGATGCTAGTGATCATGCTAGAATTGTTGACTCAAGGACAGTTCTTCGTGAAGCATTGTCAGACTCAAGGCTTGCTGGAAAGCCTTTTGTCGTGTAAGGAAAATATTTTGACTTTGATACCCTTGGACCAAGCCTTTATGAGTATATTTATCTGCGGCTAATAGTGGATTAGCATTAATCCTGGGTGAAAATTTAACCAGCTGTTTTAGTTTGTGTATTCTGTATGTCAGCTTGTCAACGTGTCCAACTTGCACGCATTGGTTGGTCTAATTTACTTGTCAGGTTAAAAGTGTTGCCACCAAATGATAAAACATGAGAAATTGAAAGATAGTTTTTTGTAAATATTCAGTTTTGCCAACAAGCAAGATATAATTGGAGCGTTATCCGAACAAGAATTGGAAGCGCAATTTGAATTGGAAGAGTTGGCAAAGAAGTGTAGTAGTAGTTATAAAATTGTAAGTGATTAAAGGCTGGTTTACACCAACAAAGTTTCTGTGATCAAAGTAGGAATTTTTCACATGGATATTCTACGTTCTGGAAAATTTGTAAGAAATATCAGAGTGAAGTAGTTCAGTGTTGATCACTGTATTAGTTCCCTTAAATATTTTTAGCAAATACTTGAAAACTTAGGATTTACCGATCCGAAACTTCCACTTTGATCACAGAAACTTTGACAGTGTAAACCGGGCCTAATGGTACGAGCCCCTTTGTTATGATTATGCTAGTACTTTTCTACTGTTTGACAGAGTAAAATAAAAAAGTAGGGTTCACTGGTATGTATTTCACCGACAGTAATTGGCTAGTGCTTTTACAGTAACTTATTAACTATAGCAAAGTTCAATATAAAATTAAGAAGTGGATAAAAAGTAATCTTTTATTATGTTTCAACTAGTATCAATGCACAGCGTTTTTGAATGGTGGGCGGAAGGTTGATATACAGCTAAAGAAAGGTAAATGTTTTCATGCAAATATATGCTAAATAGATATGTTTGCTTTCATGATTATGAAAATTGGAGGCCTGTTTACACAAATAACAAAGCATTAGACCAACAATTTATCTTCTACATCTTGAATCCGTTTAAATGCTATGTTGGATATTTCTACTGTTCTGTTACATAATATTGAATACTGAATTACATTAAATGTTAGATCTATTTTAAGTTTATTCAAACTTTACATCATCAGTCTTGCCTTGTTAAAGCAGCAATATTGCATAGTTTAAACTAGCCTGTCACTCTGTTCTAAATATTCTTTAAACTTTTCAAGGTTTGAATTGGTTGTTACAAACAATGAAAGAAGATTTTGTAACGTTACATGAGAGAGTTCAACGAGAAGTTGAGGTGCAGGTATGTTATGGTACACCTTCTTCTGTCACCCAATTCTGCTAAATTTGTGAAACCCACGTAACATCAATGAATGTACGTTTTTTTGACTTTTAGAAAGAGGCAGACAAGAAAGCGAGGGCAGAACGTTTGGAAAGAGTCAAAAGAAATCGTGAAGAAAGGTTTCTTGTAATTGCTTACTGTTTCTTTTTAATCCTCATCATAATTCGTGAACGGTATCTTTTCTCATAATCATTTTCTTCTTCGTTGATCGTTGGCAATAGTTCAAACAATATCGCTAAACAGTTTTCGAAAAAAAAAAACTATTTGCAACAATATAGGATTTCAAATTTCTGTAATGCTTCAATCGTAGAACTTACCGTTTCCCCTCGCTTTTTTGGGACATTTTTCGAAATTTGCAGTTGTTATGCAAATTGTCCCAAATTTGTCCTAGACATTACCAATCGATATATTTGCCCAAATAAGTCATTTTCATGTCAAAAAAACACGTTTAAAAAAAGTTGATAATTATATATTTAAAATAGCTTTTTTGGTTTTTAATCCAGGGAACGAGCAGAACGAGAGAAAGCGGCAGCAAAAAACAACGAAAAAGTAGATTCTGATGACAATGATGTTGTTTTTGGAAAGGTAATACTATTTAAGTTTATTTATACTTGAATATTTTTAATTTCTTTGAATGTTCTGAAAATTAACAATAGTTCTGACTCATTATATAGGTTCTTCCAAGAGTCAAGGATTTGTCAAAAACGGAAAAAAAAACTAAAGCAGAAAATCAAATAGAGGAAGACAACCAAGAATTTTCAACAATAGTGAGTGGAGAACAGAGAAAACTTGTTTGTAAAAACACTGTTTGGATGAATAAGAGATGACTCTTACTGGATCTCTAGGAAGAACAGTTTAGAACTGATAGAACTATCCAGTATAAATATAGTTA